>JAHZNB010003054.1:0-10472 GCA_027744295.1 Callyntrura guangdongensis | reverse complement strand
TTACACCTGTCACCAATGAGCAGGAAAGATTTTCTCTAGTTGAAAGAAAAACGCTCATTTTTAGTCTCGCGGCTTTCCATTTTCCTTTTGTTGCTAAACCCATTGGATTCCCTTTATCAATAATGCAAAAGATGCATAGTTTTTGTTAAATGACAATGTTCTCAAGATCCATGATGATAGGTTGCATTCACAATACCAATACACACCCGTATTACCACTATGAACTCATTTAAACTTACCTTTGGTCCATTAAGAATAAAGCGTCATACGTGCGACATTGATTTAAGTGACACTGTCTGATTAAATAATTATTTGACAAAATCCACGCTATAAATTTGTTTGATGGACGCAGTAATCATGTTTAAACAACATTACACACTGACGAATTGTCGAAAGGTTATATATGCTAACTTATTATCCATTAAATAGATATATTATTGATTGCCCTTGAAATTTACTCGCAAATAACTATTCTATGGAGGGACGCAAGTTGAGTAACTCACCGTCAATGTCCTATGATTTTCGAAATATTGGTGATTTGCTTGTATCAACATTTTTATGCGCTCTTTGCTCACGTTTTTTATAACAATTTTTTGTCTGCTTTTTTGTATTGGTATACTTTGGCACCTTGTGATAATGGCGAAACTGACATCGTCTGAGGAAAGGGCGATCACTATCTGCCAGTTCTTAAATGGTGGAAACCGAGTACGTGAAATGCAAATTATAATTTCGGCGTTACTCCTGCTTGCTTCCATTAAAATTAAACACAAGACCAAGATAAGTTTACATTTTCACTATTAAATCACTTTGAGTAAAAACGTTTTCAGTCACGTTTCATATGATTTGACAGTAAGTACCTACGTATTAGAGTTTTGGGAGATGTAATCAGAGGAGTTAGTTGTTTTATGACGACTCCGTAAAACAGTAATGAATGAATGACAATGGCAGTAACAAAAATAATATAATTTTTTGTAAGAACATATTAATAATAATATTAAAATATCCCGTGAATTACCTTTCATTAACAATTTTTTTGTTATTTTCAGGTAATTTGGACCATGACATGTTACATTTGTACAAATAGTTAACAGCGCTCTATATTTCTTTTGTATTCATAAAATGAGCTCTACCATAACGTGTTGATTTTACTCATACATTCCCTAACTTCACTCGTTCCTACACACTCAACTGACTCAACCCGTGCCCCATACATAAATTTTAAAAAACCACTTCTGGTATGTTTTCAGTTATTTCACAAAATGTTAAATGAGCTGAAAGTTTTATGGTTTTAAAACGGCAGTAAATAAGAAATAATTGCCATAAAAATCATGGTCAGGAAAAATGTGAGTTTGAAAATTTTAACGCATCATATATATATGAACGAACCCGCTTAGTATAAATAGGTATACTGCGAAAAATGATTTACACTTTATTAACTTCTAAATCAATTCCTTAAATGTACTATTAAGTTCAACACTATCAAAAAATACAGTTTATGTGACGGTAAAATATAAATAAATTAGCCCCTGCGCGAGTATAAAAATGATAAAATTTCACTTTGTATTGATAATGTACTGCTTGCACATACGTAATTAAGATGTGAAAGCGAATTTCAAGTTTCTCGTGTTGCTGGTGCATGGTCGGTCAAGAACACAAACGAGCTGTTTATTTTTATTTTATTATATGAGATATTATAATTATCCAATCACTATCCACATATATACATACATACTTTCATGAGCCTGAAGATGAGCAAGTTCTATTTTCAATGGACTTTATTACATATTGAAGTCAATACTTACAACGATGAACATTCAAATTTTCCAATATCCACCAGGATATGCACAATATCATGCTGTCAAAAAATTATCTATTAACTCTGTTCTTACAGCATATAGCGATTCATGTTGTATGTCGGTTAATAATGATGTTGGTAACTGTACTGATACTTCTCCAGGTTTAATTGATACACTGTATATATGGTCACTAGAGTTTTTCCAATGAAATAAAAAGTGGCTGAAACTGTCCAACTTCATCTTAGTTTGCATTTAACTTGACTTTGTCAAGGTTTTCTCCTTTCTTCACACAGGTTTAGTTTTGGCATGCATTGTCGAAACTAAAAAATTTCAAGATGAAGGTTCCTCTCAGAAAAGTTTACTTCTTTAGCTGTCTTCTAGTTTTAACCTTTTTCGAAAGAAATTGCAATGCATTGACTATTAGTCCCCGGATTGGTTGGTCTAATCAACTGGATTTAGAAACAGAATCTGGAATCAAATTTAAATGGACAAGCACCAAACCGGATGAAGATGGTCAGCGATGGTTGATAATGGAAGTATCGGCACGAGCCATTGGATATGTGGGCGTCGGATTTTCTCCAAATGGTGGGATGATAGATGGTGACATGGCTATTGCTTGGATGGGTCAGGATGGTAAACCTATCATAAAGGTTTGAAAACAGTCCTTTCAAGTGATGATGTACAAATTTTGATTTTTTTATCAATTTAATTAAATGATTAAATATAACAGGACTTTTACGGCATTGAGAACGGTGCTCCGCTCGAAGATAAAACACAGGACTACATTTTACTCAATTTCGAAACTAACCGTGACTGGACAACAGTGCGACTTAAAAGACGTTGGGATACATGCGACACCCAGGATTTTGCTATTACGGTAAATTTCAGAGTGACTTTCATTACAGTATCGTTACGACATGATTTTCCATTTTGTGTGGTAGTGATTGTTAACGTTTGATTTAGAATGATACCATGAGATTAATTTGGGCGTACAGCGACTCAAAGCCTGAAATTGTAAATGGAAATTTCAGAGCACGCTACCACGGAACAAACCGAGGTGTAAAAAGTGTTATGATCACCGAAGGGTAAGTAGAGGGTTACTAAAAAAAGTACATAAAATTTTCATATTTTTCTATTAAGGAGTAAATCAAATTTTGACAATAAAATTCCGCCCGTATGATGTAGGGCTGCTGCACCAGTCTTTCCAGACGAAGCGCCAGAGAGGTTCCCGGGAGTAAAATCGTTTGACATGAAAATGGACAGAGTATGTAAAACAATATTTTAGAAGCATTCCCCGAGCTGAACTTTTGTTGTATGATATTACTTTGTTCAGTAACCGTTCCTTTCTCCTAATAGGTTCCCATTACGCTCAAAGACACTTACTACTTTTGCAAAATTATGAAATTCACGGATCTCAGCAAGAAACATCACATGATTGGGGTTGGTGAACAAATTCCCACTTTGCCAAATATATATCTTACAGTGTCCGCATGAAATAAGGCAATCAACATTAAGCGTGTCAAAATTTATTACACGCGAGTCGTTAGATTGTTTCTTAGATTGGGGTAACTTTACTTGTTAGTGTATTTTTTAGCATTCTCTCACGTAACTTTTATTCGTACTATTTTAGTGGAAACCAATCATTGAGAAGTCAAATCAGGACATCGTACATCACATGATATTATACGAATGTTCTGTGAGACAAGAGGAGATTCCTCTTTTTGATGACCATTTTGAAAATCACACGGGTGGTGTCTGTTTTACTCCAAATATGCCAATGGAATGGGGAAACAACTGTGTTGCTTTATCGTTGGTGTGGGTTGTGGGATCTGAAGGCAAAAACAAATACAATGTCTGAGCTACCATTACAAAATCGCTTATATAGGAATTTTTTTTTTACAAAAGTATTATAATTTACAGGAGAAATGCTGCCCCAACATGTAGGAGCACCACTTGGAGAAATGCATGGTGGCGCCACTTATTTCATGCTTGAAATGCATTACGAAAATGCTGCTCACCGCATAAGTAAATGAACCTAATTCACATTTTAAAAAAAAATCCTATATGCCATAAAAGTAAAATAATATCTCTTTAAAAATAGCAACTGACTCGTCTGGAATGCGGATGTTCTACACCGACCGGTTAAGAAAATACGACGGAGGAACACTTCTCTTTGGTTATCGACACTCACCGTTTTTACTCATTCCTCCAAATCAGAACGATTTTATGGTCAATGGAATCTGTGGTAAAGAGTGTACATCTAAGGTACTAAGCGATAATCCAACTTGGAATTTAAAAAATGTTAACTCGTTGAGGATTTTGGCAAGATAAAAAATTCAATGCGTTGTTTGTTTCTTTGCTGCTTCCAGGTCCTACCACCAACTGGTATTAATATAACAAACGTAAATGTGCACATGCACCTTACCGGCAAAAGAATACGCCTCCGCCATTTCCGAAATGGCATTGAGTTGCCTGTTATTATTGAGGTAAATATAGTTTATATTAAGTACATTCGTAAAATATGATAGCTGAATAATGATTTCCCTTTTGAATGAATTAATTTATTGTACTGTGAATTTTTGTGTAAATATCTATATATGTAGGACAACTATTACGACTTCAATTACCAAGTACCTAGAGCGTTAAAGACGGAAATAAACTTTCTTCCTGGAGACGAATTTATTACAGAATGCGAGTACACAACGAAAGATGTCAACCGTTACGTGATTGTTAGTGTGCCCCAAATCTTGTCATTCCAATTTCCACTACTTTGTAAAATAGAAAAACAATTCAATAGGATGTATTCAATTCAATTATTTGCTTCTACTTAATAGGGTGGACTTGCAACGAATCAGGAGATGTGTCAGGTTTTCCTATTTTACTACCCAAGAGTGTCACTTAGTCAATGTACCAGTCAGTATGAGTTTTACGACTTTTTTAAAGGACTGAATATTGATAAAGTTGAAGGGGAGAAGATACTGAAAGCATTGCACATGCCGTATGAGCCACATCTGCTGCCACGGTAGGAACATTAAATTTATAATTTAATCAAACATTTTATCTATTTGTACAGGGACTGTACTTAAGTCATTGTACTTGTACCCTTAGCGTTAAAAATATCATCAGATTTTACAATGAACCGTAGATAGTATATTATGTTAATATTCATCTCTGTAACAAGTTTTCCTTTGTTTTTTTTCAGGGAGGACCAAGAAAAGGACATGGGAGACGATGCGAAAGAATTGGAAGCTATAGAAGCGGGTATAAGTTTTAAAAGCGTATTCAACCACATGAATATTACGCTGCCACCAAGTTTGAGCGGCAAGTCAGTAGGACAGTACCTCGAGGAATTTCAATGGACGGAAGAGAAAGGAAAAGCATTGGAACTTTTCTGGAAAGCAGGGAAAAATTTACCAGTTCTGCTCGAAACCCGGCTTAAAACGTGTTATTTTGGAGGTAAGTAAGTCGTAATGTGTTACTGAAGGAATGTCTTGCAACTTTCAAAGAGATTCCTATTTCGTTTTGTGGTTACATTCTACATAATGCGACAAATTATCACATATATTTCATTGGTTTGCAGAAGCACATAATTGATTATCCTAAAGTTCGAAAAGTTTATTGAAAAGAGGGATAATCCAGTCTGTCTGAGAAAAGCTTCCCCAAGTTCAGGATCTACTGTTGCTGCTACATCCCTTGTGATTTCTTTATCTTTCATTACGTCAAAACTATTTCACTAAACTAGATTCTACTATTATAATAGTATTCCACATGAAGGTTCACTTTGCCATAACTTGATTTGCATTGTACAAAATAGTATCTCAAAATAAAAATCATACCAAACTTAACAGTATATTTGTGGTGACCTAGTTGCGCTTTGCTCATATCGCAGGTCTAATGAGTGACTATCAGACTACACCAATGTTATTTCAACAAGACACACTCAAAACTTTATTTTTTAATTGATCATTGGTTTACCTCAGCTTTGAATATATTTTGCTTGCAAGAAAAACCTGGAAACTCACAGGGTTGTGGTAATCAAAGGGTCCTTATAGGTAAACTAATTGGCAAATAAAATTATTAAAGCACCTATTAATTTTTTAAAGCACCTATTAATTTTTTTTAGATGAGACACCAGAGTGAGTGTCAGTGGTCAGATCAGTTATATTAACATGGATTCTCTAGTATGAGAATAAATAGTAAAGGAATTAGATCTGTTTAAAACATGATTAACATGTAAACAGACAATTATGTATCCATCCATACTACTATTTTATTATGCGAACCTTCAAATCAAACAATTAAAACTGATGCCACGCTGTAACAACTTATTTGGAATATTGGAAAGAATTTAGAGATGAACGACAAACACAGGTCAAAATATATTTTGATGAGGCTACAACCACGACGGCATCCAGTTTACGAGACACGTTTTTCTTTGAATGTATGGATGGGCGCCGCGACGTACTACAAGACATGACAAGATGACTCGCTAGTAGCTTTTACCATTAGAGCACAACAGTGTTCGTTAGAGCGAATAAATAATTCAGCGGTATTTTGTCTAGTGCATAATCAAGGTGACTAAAGCAAGCAAGCACAGCATACTTGCATTTCATAAATTGCGTCGTGTTTAAAAGGATGGTTTCACAGTTTCACACTACATAGAAGGCAAAAACTGGCAAGTTTCTTAGAAAGCAATTGGAGTTTGGATTGATGATGAATGATAAAAAATGGTTGTACATTAAAAATTTCTGCATCACACTCAAAAATGTATTGTCTACTATTTTGCCATCTCATTGGGATTTCCTCAATGTTACTTTTACACATAAAATCGGATGGATACAGAAGGGGATCCCCTTTTCTTTTCAGATGAGTCACTACACTAACTTTTTACAGATAAAATCATAAGTTACAAAAGTACTTAAACTTGTACTTGCGTACACGCACTCTTTTGGTAAACATTGTATACGAATTAAAAATTCCGCGTTTCACGTTTGTAACACTGCGATTTATTGATTATATTAAATATGATACCGTTATTTCACCATCGAGTATCGTTCGTCACAAATAGTAATAACTATTCTCATTGTCAGCAAAATAAATTGAATGGAGAGCTTCCTATTAAACAGCAACAAATCAAACAGGGAGAAATGTGAATACCCTACACATACCTGAGAAATGTCTCATCAACAGAACACGCATTGTAAAAAAAGAGCGTACCCGTTAAGTAATTAGTGAGCCAGTCACCTTCGCGGTAGACTAGGAAGTGCTGCTTCAATTTTCTACTTTCGTGCCGTTGGTGCCAATATACCTACAATTAGCCCACAATACGTTTCTTGAGTAAGAAGAAGTAGTACGCAACGTAGACATTAATACAAGCCGGTGCAACGTCATAAGCACGGTTTACTAAAGATCTTGAAAATTATTACTGATTGTCAAGATCATTACTGATTGAAAATGAAACACCCAACCCTGGTGATTGACTTTAGACATAGTATTACTAATTATAAATAAGTAGATTCTGGAACCAGAAAAATCTTTATGGATCTACCCACTTTTAGATCCTTTTGATACGTTTTATAATTTGGCTTATTTGTTTTCCCTTTGGAGTTGCCTCTTATCTTCTAGCTCGTCCAAAATGTTGTCATTACCTATCGTATCTTTTGACGAAAATGAAGACTTTGCCGGATGGACGGACAGACAGACACAAAGTTGTACGGGAAAATGCTATAATTACCACGATTGCCATACATGGGCAACTTTTTCTTAAAATTCAGGACTCAGGTACACGTATAGATGAACATCGATATCACACCTTTACCTTGCGATTACATAAAGACCATCTTCCTCTTTGTTGTGCCTCAGTAGTCGAATACTAGGACGGCTTTCAGAGCAGTCACTTTGTTTTGTTTCGTAGCTCTCTACATATTTACTTTTGCAACAATGCAGTTTCTACGTATTTCATGGCTACTTATTTCATACTTACTATTTATTAATGTTCCCTTGTATTTTGCAATGCCACTGCCACAAGGAAATGTGGAATCAAATTTTACCACCACCGGTCCTGGAGCTATCTGTATTGGTAATTTACTATTCAACTTACGTTCAACTGAGCGTTTAAAATGAATTAGTCCGTTAGAGTTGCTTGTTGGCGTTTGTATTGTTTTAGAGACCATGTAAATAAGCTAACACTAAAATTTATTCTATAGATTCCATTTCTAAAAAAGTTTGGATACTTGGAAGACAAATCAATTGGTACAAGTACAAGTACACCTTCGGATCATGAAATGCTTTACACGGACGACAGTGTCGAAGATTGCCATTAAAGAAATGCAGAAATTTGGAGCTTTAAAACAGTCAGGAAAACTCGACGATGAGACTATTGCAGTAAGTCATGCTGGATTTGTGTTGCATTTTTGCACAACATTTTTGTGTACCAGAGAATGTCTGTATTTACAGTACGTACCTCTGAATTAAATTGCGTTACTGTAAATCTGTTTAGCTCCTGACAAAACCAAGATGTGGAATTCCAGACGTACTCAAAGCAAATGATAGGCATAAAAGGTCAAAACGATATGTTATTGGGGCAACTGGTATGGAACAAGCGACAAATATCATATAGGTTAGACAGAAAAAATATCTTCGTAATATATACGTACTATATGCTTAAAACTGCAACCATTTTCTCTGTGTTAGAAAATTTGCATTACGTACATTCTATTATATTGATATGACATGAAATTTTAACAAATTGCTGTATGTAACAGAGTGGAAAACTGGACCCCGCAGTTGAGTGAGTCAACAGTGTTGTCGGATATGTCGTAAAGCATTTGCTGTGTGGGCAGACTACGCCAGATTACGATTTATAAGCAGATCGCGCGATAATAGGGATGATGCTGACATATCAATCTCTTTTGGATCAGGTTATCACGGGGACACGTATGTGTGGAATATAGCAGCAATTGAAAAGAAATGCTACTTATGACATTAAACTTTCTAATTACGTTTTTACCACTAATTAAACTCAAGGTTCTAATACTAAAGTGGATGAATTTCATAACCACGGAACTAGCACATACAATGTGTCGTTTTTAGCTGTGGCTGTTCATGAAATTGGTCATAGCCTTGGTATGTACAGTTTAAAAGGAGCATTGTAGAAAAATTGAAAAATTATGAAAACTCGTTTTCCTCCATTAAGGTCTATCGCATTCGCCGTTAAAAGACTCTGTAATGTTCCCGTATTATCAAGGAACTGAGAACGGAAATGAACCCACCCAGTTAGGTTATGATGATATCATGGCCATGTACCGCTTATACAGTGAGATGAGGAATTTACACTTTTCTCATAAATGATAAATGCATTTCCTTTTCTATATAAAATTATTAATATTATCGAATTATCTATTCATAACTGTTTATTTATTTAAAAGTTCAAAGAGAAATTCATGATTACGGGGACACAAACGGGGACGATCCTTCTACAACGACAACTGAACCTTCAACATCAACCAATTCATTAGCACCATCAAGTACCACCACCACCTACGACATTACCACTCGTACAAGCGAAAATAGTCCTGTGCAACCAACCACGGAGGTCGAAAAAACTTCCCCTAAACCTGATTTGTGCAAAGATGAAGTTGATTCGATAACCTTTCTCAGGAATGAAATTTTTGTTTTTAATGGAAAAGTAAGAGCTAAAATAATAATTCAAATAATCAAAACATCGTAATGCAATTACAACTGATAAATCCTAACATTTTCGACAGTACATGTGGAGGTTTAAAGAACGAGGAGTGACGGAACATTATTATCCAGTTGAAATGTCAAGGCTCTTTCCCATGCTTGCTGACACCTCTAAAATTGACGCTGCTGTAGAAAATAACGACGGGAAAATATTGTTTTTCTCCGGTATTTAAAAATAAATGAATATCAAAATGCATACATAACTTCGTGTCACAATAATAACTTGAGTGTATTTTGTTTTGTTTTGGATTCCACTTGTTTAATTCCAGGAAAATATTACTGGATATTTGACGAGGCTGAAAATTCCAAGCTCTGCTCCATCTCCAATAACTGACTTTGGCTTACCAGCAGAGCTACAAAAAGTGGATGCTGTATTTATATGGGGAAAAAATGAAAAGCTTTACTTTTTCAGGTAGTAACCTATTATCGTTTGTGCTTTTTGCTTCTAAGTTATTTATACATAGGCTCAAAAATCGGACCGTAACATCTGCAGAAAATTGTATTGGAAAATATTAAAAAATATCACGTGTGCAGTATTATATGTGCAAAACATTTTTTTAATTGCATTTTTATAATCAGTGGTAAGTTATTTTGGAGATATAACACTTCAATCAAGCGAATGGATGACGGTTACCCAAAAGGAATAGAACGGTGGCAGGGACTGCCGTTAACTGGGATAGATTCAGCAATGAAATGGTCTGACGGTAAGCGCAGTTTCAAAACATTAGCATATGGGCTTAATGGTTTTATGTGGTAGACTCAATACTTTTGTTTTTGTTTTAATTTTTCTCAGGTAAAACGTACTTTTTCAAAAACAACGAGTTTTGGAGGTTTGATGACGCTTATGTGAAAACTGATAATGGGTACCCTATGAAAACTTCTTCATATTGGTTTGGATGCTAACTAAATATAATATCGATAAAATATAACAAG
>JAHZNB010003053.1:0-11368 GCA_027744295.1 Callyntrura guangdongensis | reverse complement strand
ATTGATCGCCATGGAAATATCAAAGTAAAACTTCCAAATCGTCAATAATATTCAATTTATGGAGATTTACTGAAAGATTAGCTTTATTGGTGCATTTATTATAGTTGGATAGATAAATATGCACTACATACGGTATACTATAAATTAAAAGTTTATTATACAATCACGAAAATGAAATTAGAAAGAGAGCGCAGATATGAACAAGAATTGTTCATTAGAAAAACTGAAGAGCACAGACAAAATTATTAGTTTTAATGGCTCCAGCTAAGAATTAATAATTGCATTATTAGCTTGTACAGTTACATTTACAAACTCTTTAGTCTACATTTGTAGATGTAAGTTAGGGTACTACTATGGCAGCAGCAGAGAAGCTAGTTCCTAAGCTTAAACGCCCATTCACGTTGATTTTGGTAAATTTGATTAGTTTTTAATAATTTAATTTATTAGATTTTAATTTATTGAATTTGAAATTTTTCTCCGCCCTAAGTAATGAAAATAATATTAATTTACAACATTTAAAATATTGAATTGAATCAATTCTGTTTTTAATAACAGTTTAATTAAATTATCTACAATTTACAGCTCTAATGGATGTTTAGATATTATAAAAAAAATGCACATTTTCTCATTCCTTGACTCTTCGTGTAGATATAAGATAAACGTTATATACAAATGAATAATATTATAATCGAAGTCGTACCACGATGAATCTACATTAGCTGAACATGTTCGTCGTGTTCAATAAAAAGTATATAATTTTACTGACATCACTAACGAGTAACAATATAAGTGTTCAGGATCGATTTTTACATTCTGACAGGAAATGTCAAAATCATAATAATTTGCAGTTCATACATATTTATATTGTTGCAGTGCAGTGGATACAATTATTTTTTATGTATAAATATCCACAATTACTAGCCTTCAATTGTCATGACGGTTTGAAATTATTTTGTCTAGTGCTTTATGCAGTGTCATCATCAAGCTCAACCATACGAGCGTATAATCTACCGTCGTGTGAAAATGCATCAAACCGGCATCCTTTAATTTTCAGGGGAAAGGAGGTCATCATTTGTCCCTGAAGTAAATTAAAGGGATGCTTAATTAATCAATATTATTTATTATTAATGATGACATCTTTTCCCCGAAAATTAAAGGAGGATGATAATAAGAGGGGCGATTTGATGAATTTACCAAGTACGGAACCAATTATCCCAAACATAAGGATGGTACATTCAAAAAAATTCTCATAAAAATTTTAAAAAATATCAAAGTTGAGCATGTTTTCCGTTATTCCATGCTAACCAGAGATGGTGAAATTTGCGATCGGTAGCACGAATAGCCAATACACTACATTTAGAATGTTACAACCAGTTACTACAAAAACTTCCTAACTATCATCTACAACCAACAAATTACGATTGCCTACTCTACCACAATACTAGCATAGCAGTAGAACTACCAAGCATCCACTAAACCGGTAACAGTACCGTACCACCCCAGTACTTTAAAAAGTCAGAAGACATCTACTTCTATTATTCTTACAGCATGTTTAAATGAAAATATTGGTAACAATACATAGCTGAGAAATATGAATCAACGACAAAAGTGACTGAAAATTTACGAACATTCTTACAGCTCGGTACAGCATTTTATTTAGCATTATCTCTTCCACATTCATGGTATGTACCATTTGTCACTATTATTACATAGTACAATAGTTAGGACATCAAACGCAAGTATAGACTAGAAACGCCCACATATTCCACGACAACAATACTGATAAATGAAATGTACAACCATAGCTGTAGTAATTACTGAGTTAATTCATTAACTACTGAAAGCTACTGAAATTTTTAATTGTCAACAACAAAACGTCCTCCGAATTGATCATCTACTTACTACTCAAGAAGAAGGCCGTAGCTACGATGGATAAATATGGGTGCTGTGATCCTGGCCGTACCGAGAAAATTTGCAGAAAAGGCAGTACCGAAGGAATTAGGAACGACACTGTGTCCAGAAAATTACGTCCTGCAGAGGACTGAAGGCCATACGCCTTCAAAAACATTAAGGCTAAGAGGAAAATTTGTAGGTTTGTTAGTGGTTTAATTTATTTATAAGTATATAGGTTGTTCGTTGTTCCGACCCTCATCCTTTGCAAATCACTTTCCTCAAAATAACTTCGCTTCATTTGCGACCGTTAAACTACGTTTCTTTTGAATTAAATAGATTCCACTGCTTTCGTTTAGCAAAATATTTCCCAAAACAACAACTTGCCAAGTAGTTTTGGGCTTCTGATTTAATATAACAGGACAATAATGTAAAAGTTTAGACAACAAGTGTGCGTCATTTGTACGGCGGCACCCAAACATTGTTTTTATTTACGAACATACATTATTTACATACATTTAGATTTGTAGCTTTTTTAAATGCTTGTGTAAACTATAAAATTGAGTGTTTGAAGTAACGTATTTACTGCCAAGGGCGCCAAGCCATACATGATATTGCCAGAATCAACTATTTGCCAATTTTGATTAGAAACCAAATTTCAAAGCTAACCTATTATTGTAATAGTAAACCGTACAATAATATTTTGTCATAAGGTCGTACAGCCATACCAATCTTAGCTACAGAACTGCTACTACCGGTCCCCGGCAGGTGATGTGGTAGTGTTAAGTAAGGCTGCTTGTAAGAACTACCGGTAGCATTAATTACAGCCAACAATTGATGTTAGATGAGAAAATAATTATTGCATACAAAAACGTTTACACTTGAATTTGCTTATGAAATCGCTTTTACGAATTCAAGCTTGACTGATAATTATACATGTTACGCTAGAGCTAGCAAAATTATGTAAGTTGGTAAATTGCTTTTGTGAAATTATTATTTTTGTACTATTATGACAGCTCCGTTTGTTTACTTCTATTTCCTGCTGTGATAAAACTCAAATACACAACATACTATTCGACTAAAACCTTTACAAGGCAATCATCAAACATTTATTTTCAATTAAATCGATGACTCTTCTTCGTCGGATGCCCATGGACGACTTACGTATCAGCGCAACGTATTTACGATTATTAAGTCATGAAGTTACCTTTGAGCCCACATTACGTTCATGTAACTGTCACGTGGTCGTCATCCAGAAAATGAAGCCATAATTAGTAAATGCTAGATAAGAACTAAAGTAATCCACGTATGTATTTAACTTTTAAACGATCAGAAGTTATTTCTTTGTCCTTTGTTCAGTTATTAATTTCGTTCCAAGACAAAAATCATATTTGCTTTGAATGGCAAAATAAAGCAGGCTTGACTTTAATTAAATTGATCTGAGCCCAAACAAAACAGAATTTTCTAGTTTATTCTGGAAACCCCATTTCTATTTTTGCTTTTTCAATATTAACGGTTATATGGTAACCTTATTCCAAAACTTCAAAAATAGTTTTATAAAACGTTTGGTGACATAGTTTCTGTTTAATGTTTATGCTAAGAATGCCGAAACTACCGTTTGGTGACAAGAAAAATGTTCCAAGTTCCAGTTTCGAGCAAAAGCCAAATTGGACATCACATTTCAAGAAAAAAAGGAAAAATCCAAGGCCAACTCAACAAAACAGTTTATTGGAATCTCCGCATAGTACATTTTCTACTGCACAGTTGGCACAAGTTCACGTGTTGTAGGTTTCAATCAGGTGTCAGTTCCGTGCAAATGTGAAAGAAATGTATCCCGGGAGGACTGAATAAGTGAACTGGACAGCCGTTGCCAGCCCATTCCTCGAGTCTGTGTAGTTGAGATAGAACACGGTATATCCAATAAGAATTTATTGTGATGCACATATAATTTTGAAAATGTCTAGCTACTAGTCTAGTTCTCTGATTTAGTAATGTATTGAAACAACTTGGTAATGGTAATCATAATCATTATTAACTCTAATTTCGTAAAATTATTTTGAAGTATATTCGTTTTAAGACCACAATTTCAATTTGTGTAAAATACAATTTGAAGTAACAGTTTCTACAATCGAATTCGTATAAATATATCATCCATCGTGTTTTAAGCCATTTAAATTGCTGAAAGATGATAGGGATAATTTAATATAATATTTATATGAAATTTCGTGTATAATAAAGAGAATATTATTTACTGTGACGAAACGGATGTGATAATATTAATGCACACCTGCAGGCGTCGAATTTTTACTACCACTGGTGCCATCAACAAAATTGCTGTCATTATATACTCGTCACGTAACTAGATAAATTTGTGTGGTTTAATTTTTAAAAAACTCAGTATGTTACACGAAATATTTTCCACTTTACGGTCGTCTGTTGACAATTCGTGTAACATTGTGAAAGTTAAAAAAATAAGTAATCGCTCTCTGATGATATAATGTGAACTGCAATTATTAGGAANTGAAAGTTAAAAAAATAAGTAATCGCTCTCTGATGATATAATGTGAACTGCAATTATTAGGAACCGAAAATATAGATTGAAATGCAATTTAAAGATACCATGACATAATTTTATATACTTGCTCGTCAATAGAAATTGATTGTTAATAAATCAAGGAACGTTTTTACATCAGTCCACACTTTTAAATGCCACGCGCCACAACGGGAACCAACATAAGTTAATTTATCATCTACCATTGTATTTATGATGGAGTAATTTCAGGAGGTTTCTATCCCCATTACGTACGACGTAAACGTAAAAACTAAAAACTTAAAAATATCGTAAAGTACTAAATGACAGGTCCTTGCTGCTTACCAATCCATTTCCCCGGTACCGTTTTCACCTAAGCACTTTTGTCCATAGAACTTGACAAGACTTCAGAGACAAGTCTGTTTGTTACCAGATTAAATTACCAGTGATCATAATTATTTAATTACGTAAATTTGATTTTGCTAGAATTATTGAGGACGGTAATGATTATAAATGTATATGCATGCATACGCTACTATAATTTTTTTGACCATTCACGCAAACCCCATTTGGTTCCTAATTGTATGTTGGACCTTGAACCTTCCCCAAATTCTTGGGGTGGTTACGCGCTGAGAGGGTTTATAAGATAAACTTACTTCACAGCTGGGTATGATTCAGTGAAATTCAGTAAAGAAATTTTATATAGGATTCAAGGAATTCTAAGTTGTACACCTAAAATTTTTTCATTTAATTGTTTAAAATTGCTATACACATAAAATGCAAAATTAAACCACAAAAAGTCAAAGTTAAGTTGTGGTTAGTATACCCCCCACAATAAAACACGTTGTTACGCCGCAGCTATGGACGGTTCGAGAGGACTATTTTTTATAAACAGTGA
This sequence comes from Callyntrura guangdongensis, assembly GCA_027744295.1. Taxonomy (NCBI): domain Eukaryota; kingdom Metazoa; phylum Arthropoda; class Collembola; order Entomobryomorpha; family Paronellidae; genus Callyntrura; species Callyntrura guangdongensis. The sequence continues at coordinate 6,050 of JAHZNB010003053.1, read as the reverse complement.
TTGTCTTTAGTTCCAATCTCTAAGGGAAACCGTGTTAATTTAAAAACTATGCATTAGTGGAATAAAAGCGTATGTTTGTCGTTTCCCTGTTACAGCTTAAGATTTGTCTAGATTCATTCCACATCATTAAAGTAATTTAATTTGCTGCAATTATCGAACAATTTCCTAATGTCAATTCTTAATAGGAATCCATTTGCACATTACGTAAAGTATCCTTGCGGTTAGTTTGTTGACATTTATTTTTAAATGCCACAAATCCATTCCCTAAAAAAACATTTTTGCAATCTAAAAATACTTCAGTGTTACATGAAAAGAACAACAGTTATGTAGACAGTGGAAAATTACTTTAAATCGTCGTCCAATTTTCAACATTTCATTACGAATTTGTAACCACGTGTAGAACATCCTTAATAGCTCAAACAAATATCCTGAGACAAAAACCGATTTTGGTGCACCCTTTTAAAAATTCATGTGTTAAGTGTAGTTATTAGGTAATCCAAAATACCGTTAAAAGGAAAATTATGGGTAAATATTACTCCCGTCACGAATCAATGTTAATTTTTTCTTGCATACCTAATCTATCTTTAGCAAGATAGAAGTTTGACACATGATTTGACATTATTTTCTCATTGACAAGCGTTTTTGTAGTTTCTATAATGTAACGGCATGCACACAAACAACTAAAAAAGTAACGTTGTCTTAACTATCTGAATTTCAATATCCTTCCAACGTTAGTTTCTTAAGAATGGCTTACTTTCTAGTCTAATAATATGCAATTTAATGCAAAGTAACACGCCATTTGACATTTTCCTGTCTCATTGACAAGTGTAAGTTCTTACTGTATTGTAACACCATAAACATACCAAATTACTGCCTGTTTGACTAGAATCATTTTCGTTAGTCCAACTCTCCCCAATTTGCATGTTTTTCCTTCGTTCATATGTTACAAATATTAATCCAACTTTACTTTATCTTTTACTTTCCAAATTGTATACATACCTAATATGTTGCACCAACAATCAGTGAACCTTTCATTGTTGTTTTTTCCCATCCTGTTCTACTTGACCAGAAATTTTTTCATCCGCTACCATCGAAAATACTTCCGGTTTTTGTTCTATACTGTCAAGTTGCAGTCTAATTATCGTAAATTCATTTCCCGTCAACTTTCGTCGTTTAGTGGGCTGCTCTTCGTCGTCATTATATTTGGATAGAATAGTTATAACTTTCCCTGATAGACTGGCCGCAAATTACCCAGCCTTACCACACCTTTCCATCACAGCGACATTTTCTCGACTACGTCTAGATTCCTGTAAAGTAATACTAATTCCAATTCACAACAACTTGACTAATCACACGCATCCTTCCACCACTATACCATTGGAAGTGTTGAATGGTTATGCTGGTGTACGCTCAGATCAAGACTATTTTGTGCTTTATACAATTGGAGGATCTAATGAGCTTATCAAGTCAACCTTTTCTACAGAACCATGGGCATCTCGCATCAAAAACAAAGTAGGCGTCTCACTTAGCCCCAAAATTTCCTCCCCTCTAAAAAGCTGGAAAGATGAAAATGAGGAATCGTACACAATTGAGTATTTCACAACTTGTTTATACTGTGGTGGAAGTTCAAAGGTTACAAGAATACCCACCACTAGTGCCCCTCAAGATGTTTTTCCTGATCAACTAACCAATTTTCATGGGAAAAAGTTTCTAATGAGTAGTCACGTGAAGGCGACCTTGTTCACGGAGGTAGTACCACAGGGTGATAATTGGTTACTGAGACGAGGTCTCAGCAAATTTGTGTTGAACCACATGGCAGTACATTACAATTTTACTGTTACCACATTTCGTTCCACCGGGGGTCTCATTGGGAAAAAATTTAAAAATGGAACGTGGAGCGGGATTATTGGAGACGTACAAACTGAATTGGCGGACATAGGAAACATAATAGTTCACGACTTTGATCGAGAACAGGCTGTGGACTTCAGTACTCCAATAACTTTAATGTCAATTACATTTGTGACCGGATTGCCAAAAAAGGCCTACTCTTGGCGATCCGTGTATTGGCCTCTTGAACCGTTGGTTTGGTTGACAACCTTATTTTCATGCCTAGTCACAGTAGTAATTATAACGTTGATGGCATGCGTTCAAGAAACATGGGTCAGTAACGGAGAAAAAATCCCAATTACGACGCACCTGAGTGAAATTGGGAAATTATCCAGCATCTTTGTATTTTTTTCTTTGTTGGGACAAGGTTGCCCTGAGATGAGTGAAAGTCACGCTACCCGAACTATGGTTGCTTTTTGGCTCCTTTTTGGAATTTTAATGAACACAGCCTACAACTCCAAGTTAGTATCTTTACTCTCCTTCCCCATGTTTGAGGATCCTCCTTCGACATTTAATGAGCTGGCTGCGACAAAAGCTGAGGAATATTCGATATCATTACAGTACTTTGGAGGTTCTGGATACCGCCTGTTTAAAACCAGTACCAGTCCCACGCTTCAAAATATATTTAATCGTTTCACATTAGACAGAGACTTGGTGAGCAGTTTTCAAAAATCAGTCCAGTCTTCAAAGCATGTCTGCATAGTTTGGGATGTGGTTATGGAGTTTTACATCACCCGAAATTTTAGTGACCGTCACGGCAATGTTCCGTTGTTGCCGGCTGTGGAACGTATTAACTCGGCACCTTGTGGATTTGCTTTTAGAAAGGAGGCCGTGTTTCGGGCCAAGTTTGACTGGAGTATTAGCACGGCTATTGTTATGGGTCTGGTAGAGCGATGGAAGGAAATGGACAAAATGACTGTGAGAAAGAGGAGAGTTGAATGGGAAAAGGAGGTAAACAAACCTCCGGTGGATTATGGCGGGAATGATGGCGAAACGGAACCACTCCGGGTTGAGAATATAGTTGGTGTCATGTACATTTTGGTATTGGGAACCTCATTAACAGAATTGGTGTTTTTGGGGGAGATCATTCGAGAAAAGTATCAGAGGAAACGTTTTACCTGGAAGGGAATGAGTGCTGTAGCAGTGGTTATATGACATTATTTGAGGGAAGACACTCACAGATGGAATAGGAATTTTTTTAAAGCGTAATGTACGGATTCAAAATAATCCAAATATTTTGGGGCGTTTTGATATTGGATAATAGTCGATAATCAGTTTTGTAGTTTCTTAAAGTACTATTCATGTAAATTAATTAGGTTTTGATCATTATTTCCGATCATGAAAATAAATGACAGGTTGGAAGATAAAAATATTAATTCATTTTTTCAGCAATTCAAGAAATCGTAGTAGACACTTATTTGTCCTTGATTCCAATTTTTTTCCGCGCGTATTGGGAAAGATTGTTCTGACCAAGGATTCATTTCATATCCTAAAATGTCTCCATTGGCGTTGACCACTTCAATGGCGTGAAGTAAGGACTGATGTAGTAAATTGTAATTAACTAGAGCAGCAGTAGCTCCAATCTGTCAATTTTTAAATATTAGTTTCCTGCTGTCACTCTTATTGTTAGTCCAATTTTTGCTAACCTTATTCAATCCCAATCAAATGCGGACATACGCCCGTCGATCTTTCATAAATAGAGCAACCGTGTCTCTCTTTTAATATCACAAACTAGCAACTAGCAATATATAATTACCAATTTGGCTACTCCACTGCTGTGACGAAAGGTTCACTTTCCACAAAATAAAAGCAAATTTTGTTTATCATTCACTCTGTTCACTCCGCATTCTTATTCAAGTATTTCGCCACTGTAAAATTGTTTCGATCTGCCCAGCATATGGTACGGATAACCCGGATAAATCTGGGTGAACTCCTGAATAGAAGCACAGTTTAATTTACAAAATTCATTAACATTTGTAATCTTGGACGGAATTGTTCTCCTTTTACCTTACTTTACATTCCGGGCAAATCCCGCAGGGCGTAATAAAGAAGTGCTGAAAATTATAAGGATCATTTCGATCCTTTATAAAAAATGATCGTCGTGTCTGGTCCTTCCGTCCGCCCGTACATAGATTCTTGTGCATGCGCTAACTTTTAAAGGGAAAGGAATTTTCAAAATTTGTTTTCGCCAATAGATAGGTATGGACCATCGCTCGGTGAAGTTCGAAGATGGGCACATGGGGTCAACGGGTGAAGGGGGTAGTCAAAGTTCAAAGGAGCTAAATGATCCTTTTTGACACCGTTTGTGTGATTTATTATAAATGTTTTCATATGAGCATAAAATTAGATAAGTGATAAAAATGGCAGTATGCCGCAGTGAAAGAGACAAGATATTTTTTGATTGAGCCAAGTAAAAGTTTCGTATGTGGCCCCTTATTACAAAAGTCCCTACATATGTACATATCACGATGATGAGCTGATAAATCATTAAATGCCTTATTAAATGGCACCCAAAGTATTACATTTTTAACACATCATCACCCACGTTCATTTACAAAATTGTATACAATGGGTGTAAGGTTCCACCTGCCTCCAATACGCTTAAGCGAAGTCTCATTTTCCACCCTGGAAGTCTTTGTATCCGATTCTCGACAAAAACCCCTGATGGATTTAAAAGCTACAAAATTCATACATCAATATACATTGCCGAGTTCATGTTCATACCAACTAAATTACAGTTAGAAAAATCGACTTTAACTTGGTATTGTATCGACGTTAGTTTATTCAATAAAAATTTGGACCACATTTCTCATCAATGATAAACATTTCAAGCGATATTTTTATACTCTACCTAGAAGAAATGATGAGCAAATTAAAATTCAAAATCAAAGTCAATGACGTTACGAAGAACCCCATTCAATAACACAACTCGTCGAGGCTGTTTGCAGTTTTTCACTGAAGCTCTAATTCTCTTGAGACCCTTCTTCCTTGGTCTATCCACGTCGTCCAACCTGTTACTCAGCAAGTCCTCAGGCAACAATCCAAAGAAGACCTTATCTAAACAAATCTTGTCTAGTTTTGGCAAACTGGTGAGAATTTGAAGCAGGTCTGCCACATGGATACCCTGGTTTACATGGTCGTACCAGGGCTCTACATCATTTCCGAAGTATTGAACGTCCAATTCCTTTAGATTTTTGCTTTGTAGAATCAGTCCAGTTATTGATGGCGCCTCCGAGCGCAGGTCCCCCACGTGTATATTCCGCAATGTAAGCTTCTCCAGTCTTGTGAATGGACTTTGACCCGTATTCTCGTCGAAATGGCCATAGGTACGGTGGGGGACCTCACCTTCTTCCGAAATGTAAAGAGATTTTAACTTGGGAAGTTGCTCGACAATTTTGTTCAGGGATAACTTTGTGTTTTGTATCCACTGGCACTTGAGTTTCAACTCGGTAATGTTTTTATAAGCAGGAGGCGGCATCAACATCTGTCGTGGTTGACCGTTGTTATCGCCATCATCATGGAGTACCGTGAACAATTTGTAAACTTTGCTTTTCCCCGTTTCGGTGACTAACGTATCGGTATTCGGGTAGTCTATGACCTCGCAACTGGTCAATGAGGCGGAACGGGGAAGATTCTGAATCATTGTGGTGAACAGGGTGTTCGGACTGTGGCTCATAATGTTCAGACTAATTTTCCGGATATGTTTTAGGCTCTATCCTACCGTCGCAAACAAGGGCTGAACACGATCCACCGGCATGCGGGAGATGGGGAACATCTCCTCCAATGACCTTGGAATGAGCACTTTTACGTCACCAAACTGCCGTATAAGGCTCTTCAAGAGCACATCCAACATTGTATCGAATTCTCTATCCGGATATATTGTGCGATAGAATGAGCAGTACGAAAACTCTTGCAGATTGGGTGTCTTCAGCAGAAAATTTCCAACACACGTTAACATGAGCAAACGTACTAGGTAAGACGCCCTCTCCTCCGAATTATACTCCAACTTGAAAGTGGTCAAACATGGCAGCAACGGCAACGCCATCAGTAGGTAGGCCAGATGTCCCCAGTCCATGTCAATGCAATCACTTTCTCTAGGACCGGTAGTCAGGATAAGCTGCCTCAAGTACGAAAATTGATAAGCTGCCTTGGGGAAAAAAAAC
>JAHZNB010003052.1:0-12384 GCA_027744295.1 Callyntrura guangdongensis | reverse complement strand
TTACGTATATATTCACTTCTAATATTGCAGTATTACTAATAATTTGGTAATTCAGTAATTGATCTCTAATTTTCTTGTTTTTTTAAAAAAAAGACTCCAAAAAGAAAGACATTGTACAGATGCATTAGGATTCATTTCGTATGTTTCTGGCGTCATAAGCTTTTTCTTAAAAGTTTTATACTCTTAAAATTAAGTTAAAAAATCATCTCGTGATACGCTGTCATAATTAGGGTGTTTAAAGCAAGTACGACAATATTTAATTAGGCTTATACTTTTTTCACGTACCAACCGTTTTTCAAAAACTAGAAATCTCAAGGATTCCTGGAAATATAAATTAAATTCTGTTTAATTTCTACCCATTTAATATTCCAGCCTAGGTTTCCTTTCTGCATAAATAACTCCTTCCGTGTATGTTCGTCTTTGTTCCATTTTTATCAGTGATGATACAGTGATACCACACAGCCGACCCATTATTTAACTCCCCATATATTAATGAGCAAAACGCATTCTACATCTCGTTCTGTATTTTGAACTTAGAAGCAGATAAAATAGAGAAATAGTACAGATACCCCAGCCCCAGAGCAAAAAGTGAGCAGACTTGGCATTACTTATAGTTAAACTTGATGCTTATATAAACAGAATTTTATACCCGTATAATTCTTGCGTTCGTCTGTGTGTCTGAGTGAGTCCTTTTTCTGTGGTCTAGCCTTTTTTGAGAAAGGGAAAGAGAAGAACCAAGGGAAAAATTCCCTAATCCTATTACATACTCTATTTGCCTTTGACTCTCTCTTGACATCGTAATAATCACACAGTTCGTGCTGTTTCTTTTTTCCCTTTCGCTCCTCGTTGAGGACAATTGACGATGCTGCCGCCGTTAAACTGGAGCGCGTGTTGTACCCCAAAAAACGAGGTTCACATACGGTGTGTGTCTCTCTCTGTGTGTTTCTTAAAAGTCGGTTTTTTATTCCAGTTGCGTAAAATGTTTCTATCTTTTTTATTTTCCCTTTTTGTCTCCAACGAAAAGCCTTAGAAAAAGTCTAACCGTTTTTCGTTGAAATACTAAATACTTTCTTTCTTCAATATTTTCATTCAAATTTTTGAATAACCAAACAAGGAAGACGGCGAGCTTTTGCAGTTTGCCCTACTACTTAGAATGAAGCGCATCACCAATACGTGTAACAGTTGCCAGTAGTGTGTGTGCATATTCGTGTATGTGTGTACTTTTTTATACGTTCAAAGTGAACGAACGATTCACTCTCGTCTTGTTTTCTTGTCTTTCCTTCTTTTCTCTCAAAGTTTTTCTCTTAAATAAGTAAGTAACCTCGGTGGAAAAATCTCTTCTTGTAAAAGAAATCCAAGTCAGTCTTGTTGGTTTCTGACTTGATCCTCAAAGTTTTCTGGTTTGGAACAACTTTTTTCTTGACGTGTCTCTTTACTTCTTTTTATTTCACTATTTTTGTTCTTTTTCGACTTCTTTTCTTGCTTCCTCTTCTCCTTACATTCAGTTTACTTTTCCTTTAGACCAGGCTTAAATGTTAAGCTTGATATGTGGGTGCGTGTACACACACTCACAGGAACACGGTATAATACTCACATAAATACTTACTATTCTTTTTTCTTCTCAACTTAACCCTTCGTTCCCCGCATTCCCAACCCAACAGTTTTCCTTCGCCTCAATGACAATGATTGTCATCATAATCATTACTGTAAATTCAAACTGGTGTGCTGGCATGTGTGGGTGGGTGGAGAACAAGCTATGTAAAGGTTGAAGTTTGTCGCACTTTTTTGCTAACTCCACACAATAACACATTTTTTCCTCTACTGCTACTACTGAAATGCAAGTAGATCATCATTTTCAGCATAATATTTTTCCAACTTTCTTTTTCTTTTTTCGTCAAAGAAAAAAACGAGTATCAGCATCTCCGTATGACAGGAAAAAGTGACTCGGGTAGCGATCACAATCAGTTCAACAGCAAAAGAAAGCAATAACTTGATACGACGACAATGTCGACCGGGATGACGATGATGATGACTATATGATAGGGCTAATCTTATGTTGATAATGACGTTGACTAGTCATATTATACGTATAGTTTTTGTCTGCTCGTCGACCCATGTCCTTTTATGAAAAAAACTCGTACATTGTAATTTTTCCTGGCTACTTAAATTACGTCAGCTTTTGGAGAAACTAAAAATAAGATCTTGTTTCATTTCACATTATTTCATTTCAACTGACTTCGTATAAAAGTGCATTGTCCTTCCATTTTTTCTCTCTCTCTGACTTGGATTTTTTATGTCCACTGCTTTCCCTTTGGCTCTCTCTCTCTCTCTCACCGTGTTCCCGCTTTCTCTTCTTCCCGAGTTGAACACAACCCCTCTATTACTTTGATATTGACCCGGTCTTTGGACGACGCGCGTTTGCAGCATTAAAGTACCTATCTACACACACAATGCACACCATGCTGACAAAATGTACAGCAGGATTATCCGGCAGATTTTTTATTATAGCCTTTATTTCTCCGTGTGTAGCTTTTGCCCTGCTGGCCTTTCTTCTTCCGCTAAAATATTATTATTATTATCGTATTTGATACTAGTATATAATTTTCTCCAGAGAAAAAACGCTCTGTTGAAAAAAGGCACTGCACTATTCTCCTCGTTCCAAACAATTGTCCAGCATGAATCAAGCCCATTTATATACACTTTTTCGCTTTTTTCGCTGCTTCCCCAGTTGAGTCCTCATTTTTACTCTTGCACTTTTATAGTGTGTGCCGTTTTCTTTTCCAGTTTTGATGGCTGCTTTCATTCAGATATTTTTTATCATAAAAAGTACAACATAATAAGGTCGAAAAAAGAAAAGGAAATGGATAGGTAGAAGAATGTATACTTTATTTAGAAGAGAACAAAGGAAAGTAAGTGTAGTGAATGTGCAGTTGTTACACTCGTCTTTTTATTGGGACTGTTTATGAATACTTTTTGCACTTGCACACAGAAGGGCACATAAAAATGGCGTACATGTAGAGCAGAGCAGAGAAAGTGCCATTAAATGATGATGATGATGATAATCATACGTTACACAAGTGGAAGAAAATGATTATTGTTGTTGCGGATATATTTCAGGGAAAAAGAAATAAAAAGAGATGTCGTTGATACTCTGCTTTTAGGAGTACGTTTAAAGAACTCTTGAAAACATCTCTCTGATGATATTTACAGAAAAGTGGAGTAAATGTTGAAAAGTTTTTATACTTCATATCATGTAATGGAAGCAAGTTGGTCTAGGACGTGAGTGCGTACGTGTGCATATACTTGAGATGAAAGTGTCCGTGTATGTTTTGTACGTTGAAGCTCTTGTAAGAAGCTCTGGAAGAGGGTGTAAGAATGCAACACTGTCAACTAACATGCATAATCGGTGACACTGCTGCAGACATGAGTACATCATCTGCAGATGTTGAATTGAAGAGTTTTGAGGGTTCAGGCTGAACAAGGGCGTACTTTAAAGTAGAAAGTAGACTTGTGTATGTATGTGTGTGTTCGTTTACCACAGAGTTTCTGATGTTCAGTCAAAGAAAAAAGAACGCACTGGCGTTAAATGCAAAATTTGCTCCTGTGGAATGTACGTCAAAGTGCTGATTAATAAGATGACGAGACTTTATATCACGCTTTCAAGTTAGCTCAAACTACGTGCTATACAGTCCTGCAGTTGAGGTCTCGAGGTGTCCCTTGTGCTCCTTTCTGGGTCACAAAACGCTAAGGTTGTATTTTTCTAACCTTGCTTGCTAATTTGTCTTGTGTGTGTCTATGTTTTAGTATATTCATTAAGTAAATGTAGCAAGAGAGTTTTCAGGAAACAGCTGCCGTTGGCCATTCTTGGTGTAAGGACTCTCTGACTGGAGAAAAATTCCTTGAGACAAGTCGAAAAAGTGCGTAGTCATTTTGGACATGGCCCCTAATTTTTTTTATACAATTCTCTGCCTTAAATACACAGAATCTCTGCTTGCCTTCTATGTTGTTTAATGTTTCATTAAGTTTAAGATGGAGGTGATATAATATAGGTTGGTATTATGCATACATAATAAATAACGGAAACTATATACAATATTACTCATTGGCAAGTCAAACATGGTCCTAGCAGCTTTATTAGTATTTTTTGAGAGGTTCCCTTGCAGTGGTGTACATACATAAGTGTACTATTGACAACATCTCTGCAACTTTATAATGTACTTGAGCAAATACTCAATAAATAATTTATATACCTTATCAGCGTATTCAAAAACATTTTAAATAAATTTAGAGTGTTGGGATTTTGGGATTTTCATAATACCATAATAAGTGTTATGCATGACGTAACCACTTAAAGTCGGTATGGAACAAGTGAAAAGCTCTGAAAGATGCAGTTTTTCAAAGCTCCCTATTGATTCCTATATATCATCACATCATCAAAAACAATTTACACTTTAAGAACGAAATCTCATTATTACTGTTAACATTTCAGTTTAAGTAGTGCTACTTAATATCTCAGTACATTTTAGGACTAAATACACTTCAATTTTCTGACCGTAACGATTGAATTGAACCCGTTATTTGCGTTATTTTATATGCATGATGTTTTCCAAAATAACTCGCATACATCATAAGCTCTTTGAAAATAACTGATAGTGATGATGAATCATCATGAGTCATGCAGCTGAGATAAATTACTTTCTATTTTTTTTTGCATTTTACGACATATAAAAAGTATGTTAATAAGTTACTAATGCCTTTATATATATAAAAGATATAAAGCTATACAAACACACGTCTATACCAAATTTTGTACAGCACAAAGTGCTTGGGTGAACTATAATTTGCTATATTTCCAATATTTGAAATAATTGTTTAAACATAATTTGTACTGCAATAATTAGCACTACCTCTAAGAAATAGGTAAAATTTTCACAACCTCCAAACTACCTGCTATAATATAACACCCGTCATTTAAAAGGTACACATTTTAGTATTACAAATAAAAAGTATGTATGATATTATGTTGGGGTCGCATAATGAGTGTCTAAAAAAATTACATACGAGATTTCAATTAATACAATTTAACTAAAATACGTGTTTCTACACGAGAAATAATCTACACGAAAATTACCTACAACATGTAAATTTAAGCGAACGAGAAATTATCTACAAAAAATTACTTAATTAATTAATTTTAGATTTCTTCCAAAATATTCAAATCTGAGATTTATGTGTATTCCTCTCAAACTCTGTTGAAATTTGGAAATAATCCCAGTCGCATTTTGTCTGCCACAGTGTGAACTTCTTTTACAACTTTGCAATGGAGTTCCCAAATAGATCGTCAGGCCAACAAGTTAAAAATTTAAACAAGCGTAAACGAAGAAACAAATTTTAAATAGAGCGGTATGTCATTTAGCCAAGTATGTACTATTTATATGGACATCTGAACAATGTTAATTTTTTGTGATTTAACGATCCCCATTTAAATACATGTAAATCCTTTGTAAAGAAACTTTTTATTTGCATTAGCAATGATTCTCCATATCCAATGCATTGGATAAGTCGGTAGCAACCAACCAAAATTTAAAATGTTTATATATTGAATAAAGAAATTAATTTAATGAATTTATATTGGTGTAGATTATTTATCGTTTATATTACCTCTATGTAGATTATTTACATTTAGATAATTTTGCGTGTAGGTTATCTATATATTTTAGTTATCTAATTTGTTTTAGATAATTTCTCGTTGTATTATTTTTAATTTATATAATATTTTTTAGATACTCCTTGATAGACCATTATGTTGGTTAAAAGAACAACATAGTTCATAACTTGACAAAATACCAAAATTGTTTTTGTTACGTGATGATGTAAGGCGTAGTTATATAATCCCATATTTCACGAATGAAACAGTTGAATAGCATTTATAAGTTAGTCACAATCAGGACCTGTACATGTCAAAATTGCTGCATCAGCGTCAATGTATCCGCATTTTGGACACGCTTCTGCCCATTCCATTCTAGCATTCCTCACCTGATAATATGCAAAACATTACTTATACCTTGTTAATATTATAAATATATATAGATGGTTGTAAACAATAAGAAAAAAATAACATGGCAAATCTATTAGGATTACTTGGTTTATGTAAAGTTGATATTTTTCGGTGATGTCATCAGTTTGGCCTGTACCTTCATCACTTTGAGCCTTTAAACAGAAATCAAAATAAATTTATAAGCCGTGGTCCTGTACGTGTTTAAACTCTGGGGTTTATATAGTATTTTTGAATTTTGTCAATGGGGATTAGATACTTTGGAACTATTAACCAGTCATAATTAAACCATACTCAAATTTGGTAAAAGGATGTTGTTATGCATGTAATATCGAATTTGACGGGATTGGTTGAACATTTTGCAATACGTACGGAAAAGTTCAAAAGTTATTCCACACATAAAAAGTATGCTTCACATGCTTTATCATAGTTCAAAATTATTACCTACATTTTATAGCATGATTTTGCAGTTATCATATTTTTTAAAATAATACACTGTGCTTAATGGCTCAATAAAGTGGAATGTGCATAACATAATCCTTGATGCAATTTTAAATTCTCGGTTCGCAGTACATATTTTACATGTGCACTACTACCGAATTATTCATGTTACGGAATTCAGTTCATAAATTATATTGTACCATGTACTATATATATAATGAATGTAATATGTATAGTAAATTGTATACCGGAATGTGATGACTGCCTCTAAATTCTGTAGTGGGAATGCCGTAGTACTGTGAAACAAAACTAATAAAGTCGACAATATTTTCTGACAAATCTTCCGCCGGGACGATTTTCACCGCAAACGCTTTAGCATTTTTCCTCGGGTTAACATAAAACCGAAGATCATTTTCTACAACGATCCTCTGACATCCTTGAAAATGCTCCAGTAGTTTTGTTGCTTTCCTCCACAATCGGTTATTGTCGTGGTTGGCGGCGCGACTGCCCGTATAAATGCTGAATTTCTTGGCCTCCTCAATAACCTTACTCCACAACATTAGTGCAAAGAAAAAGTTTCGCATTTCGTATTCGGATCCATCATCAGGCTCGTCAAGCAACTTCCACGGAAGATGTTCTGTGTTGATTCTGTAAAATTCCACCCAGTTCCCTTGTAAATTGATACAGTAGCCACAAAAATGTGTTGAATTTGCAAAGACTCCAATAATTAGCTTAGAATCATCACTCTTTTCAACTGGTGCGGGAGATGTCAGTTCCCGCAATAGGCCAGCTTGTATGGCGCGAAGTTCCTCCTGGGAAATTGGAGCAGTATCAATGGAAATGGCTGTATTTCTTCTGGTTCTTCGAGTGGTTGTTTGTTCGTTCCAATTAATATCGGCAAAAACAGGAGCCGATGCTGCAGGAAGGACCGAATATAGGTTACCCGAAGATGTACAATTAATATTTGCGATTGATGCCGATCCTTGATTAAAATCACCTAATCTTACTGGTATATATTCAGGGACTGACGAAGGAGTGTTTGTTTTTAAACACTCTTTCCATATAAATGTAATAAACAACAATAGTAGTACCAGTCCCGCAAACGCCAGGCCTATAAGTAAAAGTAATGATATAAAATCCATGTTAGGGGCTCAATTATGGTTTAATATGTTATTCTAGACACAATTTTTCAAAAATATATTTCGTTTTAAGGTTTCATATTTTGTGTTCAATAATATAAAATAACCAAACATCCACCAGTAGCAGTAGCACCACACTGCACCTAATCTGTAGTTTATAACTCTGTTTAAATCGTTATCTTTCACGTTATCTTGACTGTTTTACGCAGAAAAAATGCACCTTTTTGCAATCCGAGAGTCGTAAGTTTGCAATTCAATGCTGAAAGTGAAATTTTGAGATTAGATTAAAAAATTGTAATATCCGGTGTGAGATCATGCTTATCTATTAAAAATATGTTTTGTGACTTTAAGTGGGACATCTGTATACATCAATTATACAATGCTTTTTTGGTTTGATTTATTTTTGCACACAAGTGTATAACCAGTAACACTTATGAGCAGACTCCAGGTGGGCCCGAGGGAATGTATCCAATGCATACGTTCAGGTACACGCAAAAGGGCATGCCATTGGTATTATAAGCACATGAACAGGGATTTTACAACACAATGAAGATTAAAATTAATTTAAAAAATTGTAATATCCGGTGTGAGATCATGCTTATCTATTAAAAATATGTTTTGTGACTTTAAGTGGGACATCTGTATACATCAATTATACCATGCTTTTTTGGTTTGATTTATTTTTGCACACAAGTGTATAAGCACTTAACCAGTAACAGCAGATATGACTCCAGGTGGGCCCGAGGGAATGTATCCAATGCATACGTTCAGGTAAACACAAAAGGGCATGCCATTTGTATTATAAGCACATGAACAGGGATTTTACAACACAATGAAGATTAAAATTAAAACACGGGATTATTAGTGGAAAATAAAAGTAAAGATGTTTTGAATTTTAAAACATTTGACTTCTAGCTTTTTGTGGAAAACGTTTTTAAATGTTTCGGTACTCAGAAGCTATTGTCATTGATGTCGGGATGTGCGGAGAATCGCAGGCGCATTTGAGTTGTTCATAACAAAATTACTTTAATTAATTAATTAGTGTGTAAACCACATTATGGATATTAAAAATTTCGCCGGATACGACTACTTGTTCATTTCATTTTGTATTTTGAAAAAAAATATCAACTGTATACTACAGAAAGTTGTATGAATACATAACTGTCGTCTAGAGTTTTAATGACAAGTTCGGTTAAAATACAGTTAAAATCACAACGGCCAATTTCTGAATTGGTTTTTGAAATGTTTATTTCAAGTCATCTCTCCACAAACACATGCTAAAAAGACATATACGGGGTTGACCATAACCATGTCATGTACCAAGTACACAAGTAAATCATCTATGTGTAGTTCTATTCCATGTATGCAATTAAGTGTAACAAAATGTAGACAAATGTAGTTTGTAAATAATGGTGACTAACAGGACACCTTAAATGGCGCACATAATTACGTTTATCAACTTTGGTACGCATATCATTGGAACCACATTTGAAACCCAAGGTGTCCTGGATGTATTTTAATCTAATCGTAATTTACGCACACGACTTGATCAGAAAAAGTTAATTTAAACAGGATCGGACTTTTTGGTACCATAGTGCTCCTCATCACATCAGTGGATACTCATCCAGCATGAAGACAGCACATCATTTTGAATGGTTATTGATAAGCGTTGAGGTTCGAGTATCTCGTTTGCAGACTTGCTGTAAATTGCTTAGTCAGGATCGGACTTTTTGGTACCATAGTGCTCCTCATCACATCAGTGGATACTCATCCAGCATGAAGACAGCACATCATTTTGAATGGTTATTGATAAGCGTTGAGTTTCGAGTATCTCGGTTGCAGGCTTGCTGTAAATTGCTTAGCTTGTATGATGGGCTGTTATGTTATAATTTATAAATCTTATGTAAAGTCGATGTAAATACATATGTAACAAGTTTTATCTTCATAATATTGGCATTGGTATTTCGAGAGGGTGTCGAGTGTCGTGTCGGCACACAACATATATCACAACCCATTTCTGTTTGTTAGAATTTTATTAAATATTTTCCTGAAAGTAATAGTAGAAAAGTGTTAATATGATCTAGTCTTTGAAAAGAGTGCATCAATTTTATTACGTTAAAATCAATAAATTGATTTCACCAAATACCAGTCTCTTTATCAAAACTAGTGAGTGACAAGGTGGTAATATTATTATCATTTATTCATTTTGCTTATTTAACGACTTTAAGTTTTACGCAAGAATAAGCCTTTTTGAAATTGCCGTATCTCTCTTTACTTATATTTTTGTCGCCTCTTTTCCACATGAGTAGGCGACAGGCGTAGGTGACAACCACATTTCACATCTCATGGATATGCAACGATATATTTCACATATCCAAAAATGGACGAGAGCTTGTGTTAAAAGTATTCAGTACCTAAGAATGAGCCATTTCTGAGTAAATTTTTAACGTGAACTCCAGTAGTGGCTACAATAACAAATTTTATTCTTCAAACCAGACAATATTGAATTGTATTTGTGCTTCGTACTTGAAACATAACCAGTCCGATTTTATGAATTTTACTTCGAGGCACCTCGAACCAGTTAGTGTTTTTTATTTCAATGACACAAACCATTGTTGGTATTATTAATACATCATTATTATCTCACATCTCATGGATATGCAACGATATATTTCACATATCCAAAAATGGACGAGAGCTTGTGTTAAAAGTATTCAGTACCTAAAAATGAGCCATTTCTGAGTAAATTTTTAACGTAAACTCCAGTAGTGGCTGGCTACAATAACAAATTTTATTCTTCAAACCAGACAATATTGAATTGTATTTGTGCTTAGTACATGAAACATAACCAGTCCGATTTTATGAATTTTTACTTCGAGGCACCTCGAACCAGTTAGTGTTTTTTATTTCAATGACACAAACCATTGTTGGTATTATTAATACATCATTATTATCATATCATCAACCATTATTATTATAGACATCTATTTCAAACAAACTAAAAGTTTATTTTACTTACATTACGTAACTTAAGTATGTGAAATGCCCTGTACTAGGCAATACACACTCTGACAATCTATAACGACTAGAAAAAAACCTTGTAACTGTGTTTCCTTTGTAAAATATCGTTTATTTTTGACAGCTTGATTTGAGTGCCCGATAAGTAGTTCGTAATAACCAGCTGGCCTTTCTCCAGATAAAGAAACTAGATTTCTTTCCATTATTCTGTTTTCGTAAAACTGGTTCACTGATAAGATTATGTTTAACTTTTCATTTTAACCTTAATTTAATTTTGTGACAACCAAGTCCATTACGATTGCGTTTTTTGGAAGCTAAACTAAATATTACTGAAATTTCAAACGCTAGAATGTCCGTGAATGTATTTTCATGAACAAAACTACATTAAATATTGTTGTTCTTTTATCTACTAAATTGTTCAAATTGTGACACTAATAACGTAACAGCTCACAACACAAGCGTAGTTGCTTTGTACATTTTTACAAAATGTCGTGCGTGAATGCAAAAAATTATCTGATTTTTAAGCGAATTAACTTGTCAACATTGCACTAATCGTTTATAACTGATGAAGCAGTAGGATAAGCAGGTAACACGAATGTGCAAGCATGCATAGTTCCTAATTCTTCAGTTTACCAACAAAATACAAATACATAATATTGTAAAAACGAAACAATTGCCAAGTTGCCAACCACTTTTTTAGTCATCACAACTAAGTCGTAGAAATTTTTCACGTGTAAATACACCAAGCGAGAAAAAAAAGATTTTTTTTTGCTGATGAAAAATTCATTAAAATGTTGGTTCTCAAAACTAATAATATAATACATGCATTTTATGTAGTTATATATTTAAAATGTAATATGTAATTATACATATGTACTATGTACCCATATAAGTAGTGCACCCTGTTTTAGTATTTACACATTTACATTGCCATTTTCTCTGTGTTACCAAATTGCAACGTATGACATTGGGTACATTGGGACAAGGGTACGTTTGTATATTTTATAATTAATTTACACATAGCACCGAGACCACTTTCCACTTCCTTGCAATGTTGAAGTCACCCAAAAACTACAAAGACAAAAAGTAAAGTCTGCACTATAATCCTCCGGATCTCTGAGCCTCCTGGTAAGTATTATAAAATCATGAAGCGTGCACGGTGCACGGAATATATGTAGATATTCTGTCCCATTAATTTCCGGTCTCGTGCTTGTGTAAATATTATATAGCCAATCCACTTAAAACGTAAAGACTTTGCGGAATTTAATTTGGGTTCCCATTGGGTTAAAATGTGCACTCTAAAAACTTATGTAGATGAATTTATTAAGATTATTATGATAAGTTAAATGCTGTCAACATTTATTAGTAAAAGCATATATGTACCAATAGGTGTGCATGTAAAGTGTAACATTGTTGAGTAGTACCTACGTAAGAAGAGGCAAGTGAAAATCTCGAAAGGTTCATAGTTACGTAAAAAATTATTTTTTATCGATTGTGTTGTTGACTAACACGTGATTAATATTCGCAATATATTATATATACTAAGAGCACATAAAATGTGTATTGCTGTTGAAAGCCGTTAACAATTAAATCGGAAACGCTAAAAGCACAAACCTTGTCAGAAAAAATCAAAAACTATAAAATGCAAGCCAGTTATGCGACATGTACTTTGCCCGCATATTTCGAATTTGATGACAACCCATGAAAATATAAATGCAAACATGATTTACA
>JAHZNB010003051.1:0-13698 GCA_027744295.1 Callyntrura guangdongensis | reverse complement strand
ACGAATTTATCAAGTACAGTATGCTCCTTTGTTCCATCCCTACCATGATTCAAATACGGATGAACGGACCTGCAATGGAAGAAAAATGATCAAGTGATAAAGCATAATCCGACAAATAAGAGTCACATTTTCTAACCCTCGTCATCTTTTCAATATATAGCTTGGAAATGATTAACATCATGAATGGATAGCAAGTTACCAGATCCATTCAGTTTAAGAATGAAAAACTTGTGCATAGAGTGTTTACAACGTAATAGTCTACGTACCCATAAACATAGAATTAAAAACGTATTTTAAAATTTGGTGGACAAAAAATGAGCAAAAAGAATATCATGCTTGCCTTTTTGCTAATAATAACAACTATTTAAACCATTAAATACTGTAACCGTTGAAATAAACTGAAAAATGGGGTTTTCAGAAATCACATATTTTGACTTTGATAACTTGGAAAAATTATATTACGCATAATGAGGAATGATTAAATAAAATTTGCAGACTAAATTCAAACTTGTTTTGTTTCTGCATTACCTACATGGTTATTCTGTGGCAATACAAAGTTCATTGATCATAATCATTATTATGTTGGAAATCAGTTTGCATTATTTTATTCGTGTTAGCGCATGTTAAACGTAATTATTTCTCCTTGTGTTAATGTTACAATACTCACGACTACAACGATATGATTTGCTAACAACAAACGACATTGAATCGACATTGCACATTGCACAAATATCTATAAACAACTTATATTTTGAAATTTTAAGCTTGGTTCTTATGGTTCAACGATTTCAACATTCATTTGGCGCACCTCCCAAAAAGGAGACACTTGGTTTTAAAGTAGATAAATACATACACAGGTATTATATTATACATATATTCCTGGACTCAGATTTACATACTATTATTCTAAAAAACGAAACCCTATAGCAAAGCAAATGCCGCACAAGTAGTAAAAGTATGTAAGCACGATCGTATCCATCAACAAGTCGTAAAAGAGGTAAATAATTTTACGAGTGGTTATAATAAAAGGACGTGCATACATAAAGATTTAAATAAGACAAATGGTGGCAGTAGTTTTTAAATACAAAGATTGTATGTTAGTAAGATTTCCAGACTCTAGACTTATCCAGTACTTTTGATATCAAAGGATACAAGTTTCCTTTAAGCATTCCAGAGTTTTTGATATTTATATTCCAATCGCATCATTGTTACAAGTGCAAAACTACAAAATTAAGCGCTTCCAAAAAAAGTTCTTTAAAATATATTCACGAAACAACTGTGGTCTACACCCATACGTTGTGTACCTTATCATTTAGGCAAGCCAATCTCATCTAATTACCCGTACTTATCAAAGTTTCAACTAGACAACCGCTATATATTTTGTTGACACGTCTTCAAAAGATATCATTATCGTCTAGTCACAAGAATTCTCCTTTCCCACTTGCAGACGAAACACATGAATTGCTTTTTCCCTTCAAATATCATCATTATGCTTTAAATTATAGCCTTATATACACAACTTGTTTGTGGGCAACTTATTGTTTGTAAAACAGCCCCACAAGTACGTAGAAGTACAATTTTTACACATGCTATACGAATATGCATGTAGATACAAAATTACAGCCTCGACCAACATATGCAGCATCTCCGCATCTATCTCTGACCGTGTGGTTTCCGAAATAGATTATAGCAGGATAAAGAAGAAAAAAGATGTTTTCGTGATGTAACTTATGGGTATTCCTTCCTCCCTCTCTCTTCCCTTCTATTCTCGTATATTCCCTTTAAATAGTTTCATATAGTTTTTCTTCACTTGTTCATCCCCATATCTGTTTTCCACTTGTTCGTAGTGTGTACACCTCTTCTGGAGCCAGAAGCGTTTTTCTCAGAAAAGAATGATGATGTGCACGTCTGGATTAACCGCATACGAGCATTATACTTTTTTTATTTACCTATTCTAATAGGAGTAAACAAGAAGCAGAACACCATCACACGACTCACAAGCAGTTGTTGTAGCAAATGTGCGCTATTTGATATGCAACCGTATATTGCAACATAGTTAACAAATTTTTTAACCTTTACATTTCCTCCCCATTTTGTCTTTCCGCCGTTCAATCAGACCACAGAGAGCAATGAAGATTTCCTCCCTAGATTGGGCTTATTGAACGTAAACTCTTCACCGTCCCGCAATATTCCTGTAGCAAAAAAGAATCAAGGTTACGTATCAATGTGAAAACAGGGTCTTAATTTTCCGTTGGTGAACGTCAGTAAGCTCAGAACATGTACGAAATGCTTGTATGAAATTACGTATCTACAATGCTGAGACGAATATTTTTCGTTGCAGCAGGTACTTTTAGGGCATGGGGCATCTTCTCTATTGTTGGTAAACATAAATGAATACAAGTTATAAAGGACAATATCATGTGTGGAGAATACAGGGTAAAGTTATGTCTGGCTGTAGTTCGCTTCTGTGGTGTTGTAGACGAACGGTGCTTTGTAAGACGTTTCCTGACAGAGTATCTTCACTGCATGCACGATTGCGCTTTTATCGTATCAACAACACTTTCTATTTATTTTTATTATAAGCGAAGAGCTTGGTTACGTAAAGACATCATCGTAGCGTACCTAAAATGTGCATGGTTTGAACGAATATGGCACCACCGACCTGAAGGATATGAGAAGGCAAGGCCAAGGCAAACAATCCGTTTTTTGTTACTTTTTAGAGACCTATAAAAGCACACACTATCGTTCGCCACAACAACATATCATCAATTTCTATCATGAACCTCGCATCCTTCCAGCAGACACACATGCATGCACATACGGTTGATTTCACCTACCATTATTCCCTTTTTCAGAAAAATCTGTTCTCATCTTATGCACCTTGCCAGTAAAAGGGATCGAAGCGTGCACAAAAGAAAGAGAGAATCAAAAGAATATTTTGTTTTATAAGCAATCTATTTACTGCATAATATTATGAACATAGTTATATTTATGAATAAAATTAAACCACAAGTGAATTTTCGTGGAGCCAATACAAGTGCTTACACACCTGATTATACAAGTGGTTTGGTATATATGCGTCTGACTCTGGCGTTTTTTGTGATTCTAAACTGCATACTGCGTGCATAAACCTTCGGTTTTTTGGAATCTTCCCATTCTCCTGTCACCCTTATTGTTTCCGATAAATACTACTTTTTTCTACTTGACAGTTTTCCTAGAATTTCTGGAGTTGTTCTTGTCTCTTCAAGAAAAGGGGAAATTTGTATGGACATTATAGTCATTATATCAAACGATAAGATTAAACTGCTGGATATAGCATTCATATCATCATTTATTTTCTTGGCATTCCCTTCAACTGTCTCTGAAGTTTTTATTTTATGATATGTACAGGTGATTGTCTTTTTCGTAAGAAAATATATCGTCGTCACAAATTATTGTCTTTGTGAATCGGGACAATCGAAAAAAATCCAAAAATTGTAGTAAATAAAAGGAGAACAAGTGTTTTCACAAGTATTTATACTATGAGAAAAATAATATAAAATTCAAAAGGATGAATGTATTGTAGACTGCACGAGTGCCAGTTATATAATAATAATGTCGTTGAGATTATGTGCTTTTCTGAGTATACTCCATTTATATTGGGTTGGATAAAAAATGACAAATTTTCAACAAAAATGAGCTGTCGACGACTATACAAAGAAAGGTATTTCTCTCCCGTGACCAGTTCCAGATAAGAGCGATTCAGTAAGAAAATGAAGTTGAGAAAAGTTTATGTGTCAAGTCAATGTAACTATCTGAATACTAGGTAGTATTCCCAAAAACATAACTTTGGTGCCTCAAGATTCTATTCTTTTTCGCTTCATTACGTTACTCGCGCAATAAACAGACTGTAAGGGAGAGAGCAGATTGGAGTTTGTATTTACAAGGTGCACCTTTTCTCACAAAATGTAATGTCCCAATCATATGTACAAATTGTTTTAGTCTCCGATTGGATTTTTATGTATTTTATCTTTTCTCAAAAAAAAAACAGAAGTATAGAGGTTGGGATTGGTTTGATGACGATGTGGATGATCGGAATCTACCGAAGGTTCTTTATCTCTCTCTCTCCCTTACTTGTCAAAGTTTTTGTTTGGTGCAGCAAAGGTAAGAAAAGTTACTCAAGTCAAGACGAACTTCTTTGGTTTCAATTTTTTCCCAGTCGGATACTTTTCTCTGTCCGTTGTGTAATATAAATTTTGTGGTTTGACAACTTCTCCCCAGATTTTCCCATCCAGCCTTGGGAGTTTCTCAGCACCTTCTTCATATGTCAAATGGGTTTCGTCGCAGTTTAGAATATGACGACAAGGCAGTAGCGATGACGGTTAGCTTTGAAAAACTGTTTCGCTGGGGCTCTCTGGCTACCACGTGAAACCACGAAAACCCAAGTGTCACTTTGATTCGGCTTTGATTTCTCCACTGATTTACATTTTCTTGACACTGACGTCGTCGACGTTATCTTGTTGCTATTGAATTGTATTAATTTTTGTTAACCTCACCCACATCTTTTCCTTAAGCCTATTGTAGCGATAGACGACATGTCTGCATTTTTCAGTAAGTTGACACCACCGGAATCTCACGTAGTGACAGCTTTACATAAACAAAAGACTCTGCGGTGGTTACTTCTATTTCTGATTTAAATCATGTTCGAATTGAAAATTTCAATATGTAATCTGAAATTCGAATGTTGGTTTTTTCGTTATCTCTCCCACAAACAAGAAACAGATTACGAGTTACAAATAACCACTGGGCAAGATGATTTGTTTCTTGTAGTTTTTTCAGGTGGCAGAGGAACGAGGCCTACTCCTAATTTTACGTACAATATACACAGAAGAAACTACAATTGTTACCTTGCTTGTGTAGATTCATATTTACACACACATCACTGCACTCATATTATTTTACAGATCGGATCACAGGCAAACCACAAGTTTGTACAATTGGCTTTTCGTTTTTAAATGCCACTGTTACATTGAGAACATGCCACCATCTACCACAACAACAAATATCCAGGCCACCATTAGTGCGTGATTTAAGAAAACAGAAGCATTTATTATCTTTCTTTACCATCATCGTCATCATGATCGTGATGATTATCATCATCAACTTTTTACAATAGTAAAACCAAAATCAACAGCAAGCAACATCATCTATTCACTGGCCCACTTTGTACAAAATGTGTGGTACTTTTCTGCTTGTTGGTAAATGTTGACAATGATGATTATAGCTGCTGTCCAACGTTAGATATCTGACGTTTCCGCCGCCACTGCTGCCCATAAACGATATTCTCTTCAAAACATGCATAGGTACAAATCCCAGTAAAATGTGTACCCTTCTTTCCGTGGAACAGCAGAATTTGTTGTGAGAAATGTCAAAAAATTGTATACCTGCGTCTCTGGTCTATCTTTCCCTTGCATGAGCACAACCACAGCTTTGTCGACCAAGCTGAACGGAACAGTTTTAACCACAACCACGTAAACAGAGCAGAGGAGCAGCGGCGTGGCGGCTGCGGGAGAAAAAGTAAACTAAAACTTGTACGACTTCTTGAGAAATTGAAAATGGTCGCTGTTGTGTGTGGGTACGCAAAGAGAAAAATAATTTTCATCATTACCGAACCAAAAAAAAACTCTGAAAAAGAGCTTGCTCGCATGTGTGTNAGAGAAAAATAATTTTCATCATTACCGAACCAAAAAAAAACTCTGAAAAAGAGCTTGCTCGCATGTGTGTGGCAGAGGCTAACCTTTGTCGATTCAGTCATCATCATTTCCTACAATCTCAAAAAACTCATAAAACGCATTCTGACTACCACCACCACCTATGCTACTGATGTTTTAACAAGAATAATGATGATAATGGAACAAAACAAGTACAAAAATATATTTCAGCTGCCTTTATGACAACAGTAATGGGTTATTCGCTGGGTACATACAAGTAGTTTTTCTTGTGGCAGTGGGGGTGGAAACCTTTTCACACTGGAATTGAAAGACAGGAAAGACGAAATGCCACACACTCTTTTGAAAATATTCCTGTGCACACGCACACGACTATTTCTACGTACTAACACTACTATTACCTTACTATTACTGTTACACATAGCATAATGTTTTACTATGAAATAACACCAGGAAGGTTAAACTGTCACAGCGGTAAGTTATGTCTTACGTGCACTCCTTGTTTCATTTTAAAGTAAGGACGTCTAGTCAAGTTTACTTGACGTTTACCTTGTTTGATTTTATTCATCTCTTTGATTTTGGTTTTTATTCAGTTTTGTTTGTGCTTATTTCAAACTCCAAACACCTTGTCGTTGATAAACCTAAATTGTGTGGTTTTAACAAGTTCTAATTTACCTTTCTACAAGTCGCACTTCGTGACATAATTGCAATTTGTACGAAAGTACAAACTAGAAACGCATCTGGACTTGACCACTCGCCACTCATGAATTTTCTTTCGTTCTCTATTGAAGAGTTCCAATGTTGGAAAAAAATTTTAAAAGGTATTTTCAGATAACAATGGGATTTATCGTGGGTACATTTTATTGCTTAAGTGGATGAAACAGCATTTTCTCCAGTGGAAGATCAATGTGAAGGGTACAAGGAAAGCACAAATGCAACAAAAATGATAATAGTGGGCAGAAAGAAATGACAAGGATGGCAATTATGTGTTCCGTTTGTGACTGCACTGCATCAAGCAGCAGTCTATTTGTTATTTTACACTTCAAATGAACTGCGCTCTTTTATATTGTATTGCTTTATTCTTCGATAGTTTCTGTTGTTTGGCTTCTATCCCACAAACCCATCATCTGAGAATGACTACGGTCGATATTGAATGAATGACTTCAAACAGCAAAAGGAAAAAATGGGAAGTACATAACCGTCCTTTGTTGCTTTAATGTCCCCGATTTGGCCCACTTGGTATTGTTCTTTAGTGTTTTCCCCTTTGTTAGTTCCCCGTTGTACCTTTGTATACGTCAGGATTTTGCCTAAAAACG
Source organism: Callyntrura guangdongensis (assembly GCA_027744295.1). Lineage (NCBI taxonomy): Eukaryota > Metazoa > Arthropoda > Collembola > Entomobryomorpha > Paronellidae > Callyntrura > Callyntrura guangdongensis. Next base: position 6,674 of record JAHZNB010003051.1, on the reverse strand, counting down.
CACTTTGAATTTCCTTTATTAATGTCGATTTTCTTTTTCTTGTGCCATTTCTTTCATAGCGGCAGCGGGAGATCTGGAGTCTGGAAGATCGAGAAATGCAACAAATGTTCAAGATAGTAATGTCATCGAAATGAAGTTAATACGCATATTGGATATTGGGCCTTAATGTTCTACCGTTACTGGATAAACTTAGCATTTGCACGAAGACAAAGACAACAAATAGACAAAAACCTACTACTTTTAATAATAGTCGTTTTAACCCAATTAAATTACACAAAAGTTTGTTTTCTAAAAGGATTAGCTTTTGGTTTTGTTTGAATATATGCATAGTAGATATATACATGTATGCCTAACATAACCTATATCGCATTAACAATTTTCAGTAGATATGTACGAATCTTATGGGTATTGCAAATGATCACACACGTCCTTGCATGTTTGTCCTTGGCGTCAGTTTCTGGAAAACCCGGAGAAAAGTAAACACAATTCACAACCATCCATCGTATGAATTACTTGTGAATGCACATGCAAAGTAGCTAACCTACAAATATAATTCTCTTGGGCTTTTGTGACCTTTTCATTTTTCGAGTCGAGTTTTACTTCAACTTATTAAGACTTAATACGAACTTTTATGAAATATTGCCCCATTTTCAATTTAAAATGTTTTCTTTGTTCATGCACATTTTCTAGCATCGTTTCTCTTTCGATCATTGGACAGTAACTACATGCAAATAATTGCAGTAACCATCACCATCAATGTTCACTGCCAGAAACAAGTATAGGTCTGCTAAAGTAATCATGCTTTTGTTCCACATGTCTCCTCCGTCGCCATCGAATTTTATGGCAGTGTTAAACTCCTTCATCATTACAATATGACGTATTTTTAACTCGCCCTCTGCAGGTACATAATAATGTATCTGGTCCAACAAGACACAATACAAAAACTACGTACTCTTTCGTCTTTTCTCTCTTCTTTGCCACGTAAAAATACGAAGAAAAAGAATAATTCCGCATTTCAGTCCCATTTTCCCTGTAACTCATCTCATATCTATCCCATGAGAGAAAAAAAAGAAACGAACATTTTATGCATTTATTACACATACGCACCTAGCTTTCTTATTACTCCATTTCATCTCATTTCATTTCCATTTCTATTTTACTTTCGTCTTCTCCCTTCACTGTTCGTACTTCTTATATTTTCCTCACTGCCTGCAACATCACTACTCATATGCTACCCTATTGCGCTGCTGTTTCTTCATCTTCTTCCTCGTTAACTTTTGCTTGCACTATGACTCCCGTTCTTTCGTTTTCTATTCCTTTTTCTCCGTCGTGCCTACTTCCCCTGGCCCAAATAATATTTTATCAAGAGAAAATGAAAACGGAATGAGTCTTGCCTCCGCTATCATCATAACTTATTTCAAGGCCCGGAGACCGAACCAGAGAGACGGAGAAAAAGAAGTACTACGACTGCCATCATCATGATAGTCATGATAACACATTAATGTAGCATGTTATACGTGTTTATAGGTTTGTATCGTTCGGCGTTCGTTGTGTTTTCCTGCATCTACCAAAACTACCCCTTTATATTGCGTTTATAAGTTTTCTAATATTTTCTGTAAAAAATAACACTACACACCATGTCATATTACGTACTTATATATGTACATGTCGAGTTGGGTTTACCAGCATTCCAAAACGCATATCTACGTACAACCCAACGATGACGATCACATAAATAAGTGCCTTATATGGCATTTTCCAATGCGTATAGACTTGTGCTGCTCCTTAAGTTTCGGTTTCCTTAGCAGACAACCAAGAAATTCATGCGAAATTTCGCATACTATTTTGCTGTCCCTCATAAATATATGCTTTACCATCGTCATCATTATCCCATGAAACGAGCTGTAATGTGTACTACCTACAAGACGAAACTAGTTACCTCACCCGGGGAATATTATCCTCACTATTGCACAGAGACATAGCTTTCTGGCTTCTAAGCTTTTTTTCCATTTTAGCCGCCGTCGTTTGTATTATTCTGTCTGCCAGCTCATCTTTTGCTTCGTTACTTTTCTTTGCTTCTTGTTATTATTTCAGAAATGAAATAAGTAAGTCAGTTAACTTCGTTTTCTTTTCCTTTCAAAGAGACATACAGAGAGGTCTTTCTAGAAACAAGGGAGAAAATCGAGAAAACGTGAGTTCTTAAAAATAATCACAGGATGCTGGGATATGTATGTGTACATTGGAAATGAATCGCCCCTGCTACCAATCTCCATTCAATGTTACACATTGTAGACTACTTTCTCCACTAGTTAAAGTACGTGCAACATTTATGAACTTTAGGATGAAACGTGTATTACACTTAAATGGAAAATTTTGTACAAATTTCGCATACAAAGAGGTGCACATAACTCGTTGTAACATTTAAAACTGTATCCCCTTCAATAAGACGCTGTTGTTTTTCAAAATCGAAACCTGAAAATAAAAAGCGCACTTCACTGTGTGTCATACATTTTCAGACAGTTAGACACCGGACACACGCATGCAAAATCTTAAACTTGCACAAAATGTGTACTTATTTATGACAATGATGCTTACTGTTTGTATTACGAGCCACGAAATGGCAAACCAATTTAATAATTTATTTTTGATACATAATGGGGTGGACTTATCTGAACCTATAATTATTAGACACGCCTTATATCAAACGTTGTAAGCTTCAAACTCTTGCCGTCATTTGTTTCCTTTAATTCCAAAGAGTTTTCAACGACGGAACAAGATTTCTATATACTGAGCACCGATAATACAAAAGTAGTTGTGAGATCATCATCATGCGAAAAACTAATGCTATTCTGCGCCACAAAAAAGGAAGAAAACGTGCAGAGAGCTGGTTAAAAATAGTAATATTACAGAAAATGAGAAAATATCTGCACAAAGAAAACGTTAAAGAAAAAAGGTTAGACTCGTACCTACCACCTATGTATTATATACGTACGTACATGTATGTTGGAATGTGGAGTTATTTTGGAGGTTACAGCATGTCCTTGTCGAAGTCACCCAAAACTAGGTTTGTAGTGGAAAGCGCAACAGACAGCCCCAGCATAAACTACAGTTGTACATGTTCTGACAACATTGTCCGTTGCAGAATTCCCAGGGAGAAAAATACAGAATACAGAAAAATAATACTTTTTTGTAATTTCAGTGCTTACCCAACCCAAAAACTAGTTAACACGACACAGGAATACTGTTAAGTTACTCTTCCTCTCTGAGTTTCTCATCTTTACAGTTTCAGTCCGGCTACTGATATTAGCTTACCTCTCTGGAAATCCAGTGTTTATTTGGAATGTTTACGAAATGACTAGGGAAATACTACGAAATAATATTAAAGGATCATGATTTTACCGAAATATGGCCGGAATGGGTATGCTTCTAAAACACATTAAATTTTGATTGGGAAGAAATGGGAGCACACAAACATGTGTGCTTATAGTGCTTACGTAGATATGGATTTCACGATCCCAAATTCATTTTTCTTGTATGTACTGTTTTGTCCTGCACATTGTTAGCGTACATGTGTGGTATAATACTAAGCACAAGGAAATCATTTTTAGTCGTGATCTAGGCCACGTTACTGCAGGTATGCAAGCCTGTTCTCAGATAGTATAGGTACCAAGAATAAATACGCTTTTCATACCGAATAAATAGAGCCATCAATACGAAAAATAGATAAGCAGCTCGGTGGATATCTTTAGCTGGTATGTTATTGTAATTCTTGCAGCAACAGCAGTAGTACTCTAGCAAAATTGTTATTAACGAGAGGGTTTGATGGCAGGAATGAAGTTGATTGTGTATATTTTCCTACACACTACGATAGAGCGTTCCACTGATTGTACGCTGGAAACTTGGAATGGTGATGTGCTTTAAGTTGCTGGAAATTTTGTGTGCAGGGTAATAACACGTGTGAGAAATTCGAAACTTTTTGCAACTTCTCCCTCTCAATCTTTTTCTCGTGCTGCTTGGTAGTACACCAACTGCGCCTTTTCTGCGTGTCTCTAATTTCAATGGAAATGTCGCAAGTTTCTAAATCCCTAGACGATGATATATCCCAATAACGTGTAGGATGGGGACGAAAGAAATACGGAAAAGCGCTATATGTAATGTTGTTGAATATAGGCACCATAGCTGCCTCTTTCTTCCTTAGTTTTCTCTTTCTCTGTTTAAATGACACAGTCATCATCATACTCATTACGAGAAGCAGAATACCTCACAGTTAAGTAAATATGTACTATTATCAATGCCGTAAGGGCCTTCATAAAACCAAGTCTTGCTGAATTTGAAGAGTCGAGATTACCAAGGGACTTCATTATTTTTACTGTTCTGCTCTGTTTATATCTGAAGCAGTGGCACTTTGCTCATAATATTCCACCTCGTTTTATGTCTACGTCCTTTTTATACTCACTAATTCGTTCACTAATTGAGAAATTCTTTCAAAATGGAAGGAAAAAAAGCATGCTTTTTTACGAAATGGAAAAATGTTATATGTGTATGTGCCAAGTAGATGTGAACAGTGAACAAGGTGGAACGGAAAGGTCACACTACTTGAATACTTCTTAAGAACCGTAATCGCTATAATTAAAATTGGCTACCATACTGTTATTTCATTGCTGCACTGGGGTTAAAACCGTGAGAACCATCAACAAGGGGTGGGTACGTACATATATTGCATATGTCCAATAAGAAAACAAAAACTTTTTCGTACTTTGCTGGCCGTTTAATAAAACCATCGCTTTCTGGGATTCCTCAAGTTGTCCATTTTCTTGGTGTGCCTCTGAGGTAAATAAAAAGTACTTGACAAGTAGCTGCTAAAACGTAATGAAAAGCTACTCAAACTAACAGCACAGAATTGTTGTTACCCAATAAAGGAAGTAAAACGATGTGAGATCCCGTATGGTATGCTGGTGGTAATTGACGGAGATGGTAGCAATAATGACGATGACGATGAAAAGTGAAATAATCAACTAAATAGTACTTTTTAACGCGTAAACATATGTGCCTGTCTTCTACAATCATTCGGGTTAAATACCTTTACACGTTGGATTTCTTCTCTTACCAGAGACAACATAATTACATTATGATAGGACCAGCAGCAGTGAACGGAAATAAACTCTGTATACCATGCTGTAGGGTGTTTTGGTGCTAAAAGCAGTAAGCTGCTGTCAGACACGGAAAAAGTCAAAAGTTAGCAGAGAGAGTAGAAGTGAATGAATGTAAATGCACAAGTAAATATTTGATGACTACGTTGTTGCTTAAGTACGTATTTTATATATGTGTATAGGTAGCTGTGCTTGTGTACTATCAGAAGTGAAATGATGTATCAGTATGATCCCGCTTCTGTTTCTCTAATAATGGCTGCATCAAAACTGTTACCCAAGTTTCATTCCAGCCATCGTCATCATCCACATCCCATCACATTGCCATCATCATCTACCGCTGTAGTACCAGGGCATCAGCATCACCCCCATCAGCACAGCCATCATCAAGCCAATTTCTTCAACAAGCCTCTTCCTTCCTCATCCGTTGCTTGTCTTACAGAAAATCCTTTTAGCACTTTCCTCCTGCACAAGGAGTGGAGTAATGGATATAAGAAACGAGGGACAATAAGATAGTTTGGTGAAGTTGCTGCTGCAGCGGCTGAATGTGCAAGTTTTTAGGGATGGGATAGAGCGTGCTTGAATTGAAGTAGCAGTAATTGCAATTAAAGAGGTCATATGGTCGTTCTGTTCTTTTAGAGAGATCGTAAAGATGAATTCTGTTGGTTTATCTGGTGGGTTGAGTAGATTCAGCTACATGGGTTTATGAAGCAACTTTTTTACTTGGTATGTGTGAAAACGTGCATGCCTACGTGAAATCAGGTTCAATGCATCATCATCATCTGATTTACCATACGTAAGTGCACCAATGTTTATAAATAGCTCTAACATCAACAAACAACTACTTACTACTCTTTGTCGTAAAAAAGAAAATACAAAAGTGCATAAAAGAAAGTTAGTGCTATTTGCATGAAACGCATCATGTATTATCCAAGCATTGAAGTTGGGTGTGAAAAGGTTTGAATTAAAAGTCAGACACGAGAAATAATAACTTCATTGTACACCTGTCGTTAAATGTTTTAAGACTCAAATTTAGTATCAGCCGTTTACTGTTTAAAATAAATCAGAAGAGGAATAGTCCTATACAACGGTAGAATGTAAAACATCGTTTTTGTGTAAAACTATTTAAGAAATTTATTACGTAACTATGAAGGATGACAACTTGGCGACGTTTTGTAATGAAGCAAAGTATCTGGTGTTATTGGAAAGTAAATAAGTGAAAACCATTTCCATCCGAAATAACCATTATTGAAAATATTTTAAGCGAAAACCAACTATGGCATTAAGCAACTGCTCGCGGAAAGAAACTGTGGTGGAGAAAGTATGAAGAGTCGTTTCTAAATACACTGGTTTTACTTGATTTGATTCGTCGCGTCGTGTTGCTGAACGCAAAATTCAGATTGGTCTTTGCCTCTTAGCACTTTTAGTACTTTTGCATTTTCAACCGTTTTTTGGTTAATACGATTTATGTTATTTCTTGGTTTATGACATGACTCCAGCTCCAAGTCAAGCAGAAGTAGTGAGAGA
>JAHZNB010003050.1:0-44669 GCA_027744295.1 Callyntrura guangdongensis | reverse complement strand
CTTACATGTTCTTTACACAAGTACATACAAGTCATGAAACTAATCGTAAATAATCAATTGCAGATTTAGATGTATAATATAAATATTTATAATATCTCTGGTCAGTTGAGGTAGTGTCATTTACGGAGAGATATTTTACCCATCATATATTCGTAATCTCATTATGATTTTCTTATGAATAGTTTATTATACAAGGCAGATATGCCAACGGCATGATGTAAAATGAAATCATTTTGCATTTATGGTTTCAACGATGTGTGAGTACATGTTTGTTTAAATTTTAATTTTTTATTCTGTCAACGTTTCGCCACCAAAACAGTGTGTTATCATTAGGACGAAATCAAAATCACTTTAATAAATCGTGAAATCGTTGTAATAAAAAACGGGCTTCATGGCGTGATATATTCTTTTCAGAAAATCAATGTTTCAAATATCAAACCGTATTTATTGCTGACTTTCAAAGTAATAGTAAACTTCAAAATATATTATATTAACGATAATATCATTTATATATGTAAACAAAACAAAAAGATACACATAACGAGTAGAGTAGTACTACTTCTTAAAAATTAGGTAGTAGCTTCCTTATGTTTTATTGACAAGCTAAAACTTAAAAATTTCAGTTTTTTTAATTTGCATTAAATGTTGATACGTATATATTTTATACCCGGAAATAATTGCAAACCATGCATTGGCTATCCAGCTGTTATTTAACCTTTCCAATTAACCTTTTCAATTTACTTTAAAAACAATAAAACAATCTGTCATTACCAATGAGCAAATCGAGCTGTTAATTGCTACTAAACACAACATTGAGGTAGATCGCTCTTATCTTTCACAACAACCGACAATGATCATCTTTTTACATTTATCTATTTTCTATTATGAACTACAATTAAAAATGAAAACCAGTATTGCATTTTTTATATTGTTTTAGCTTAAACAACATTCTAAATGAACATTATTTGTTTATGTAAAAATAAGTAGTTTATACCTTACCATCTAGGGTAATACATAATATCTTTGTGCTACTCGTTTACGCATGTAATATAACATCAACTACAATTATCATTGTATTATCATGCTGATAATTATGATAATTTGGTGCATTACAAGAACAGTGACCTAAAATCGCTTTATTACAGTTTCTTCATACACATATTTGGTTTATTTGCGCTTTATTAATATTTTAATATCCTTTTAGTTTCTTTTGATTTCTACTTACAAAATACGAACTATTTGTTTTATATTTAATATACTAACATGGCATGGTAAACAGATTGTACATTGTACTACGGCAAGAAATCGACAGCTGAAGATAAAAGTTTCTTCATTGCTTTTGCTATTACTATTCATTAGTGTCACCATTTGTTTCATACATTTCCTCGCACCTTTCCAATAGCCTGAGAACGGGGTTGATGTTGTAAGGGAAGAGGGAGCGTTCCACAAGTCTTCCAACTGCCATCCTCACTCGAATTAGCAGACTCATGGTCCTATCCAAGTCCCTGCCACAGGATCCAACGAAAGTGTTCCAGTTTTTAAAGGCATACTTTAAAAATCTTAGAAGATACAGAAGAAAGCATGTTTCATTGCTCATGAGTAAATCCAAAAAGACATCTGGGTCGCCACAAATCGTAGAGATAAATGCATTGAACGTGATTGTTGGATTTAAAGAGTTATAAAGATCGGAAGTCTGTATTCTCCCTTTGAAAGTTGTAAATGTATCAAGTGCACAGAGCATTCCTTCTACCAAAGCGTCATCTTGGTCCGAAAAGAGTTTTACAATCCATTCTCCCAATGGTGCTTCCGGATGAAAAGGCTGAAGCGATTTCACGTAGCTATCGAGGATTTTAAATACTTCCCTTATAGACCTTTCAATAATAATCATATCACTAACATCCGATTCTGAAGCCGATTGTCCAGACTCATCTGAGGAAGAATTGTCGCTGCCTGAGTCTTCACATCGGGTTTCCTTCACCGTCACAGCCACGCTTTTTAGTACCAAGAGAACAACCTTCTGCAACAAAGGGTTGTCCCCGGATGTGCCGTCATCTACTGTTACAGCTTCTGGGCTTGGTCCAATGGAAATCATTGTTGCTGCTTTTAAATCTTCCTCACTTATCATAGCTGTTATGGTTTTACTATCTGGCGGTCGGGAATTCGACACTGCTTGAGCACTTGGGAAAACCCGATATCTATCCTGTAAGAAAGATCTTGATGACGAAGGCATTGGTTCTATGAAGTTAGCTGATGTAGAGGGAGTGGCGTCTGAAGGAGGAGCTCTCAACTGTTTACCACGACCACGTGTGGCGACCAGCCTGCTTTTACTACTGCTGCTGCAAGCTGCGACTTCAGACGTGTTGTTTCCACTCTCCCACTCCCAGTCAACAGATCCAATACTGGAACCTCCAAAACCCTGAAAGCTTCTGGAGTAAGGGACACCAGTCAAGAACTGACGACCTTTCACGCAGCGAATTATAAGATGTGCCAAATCGCATGGCTCTTCACTGGGCTCCTCTTGAAGTGAGAGAGTGCTCCCGTAGCACAAAATTTCATTGAATACGTCTATTAACTTTTTCCAAATCATTGGAGGTAGTGACGGGGTTAAAAGGGGTACGAATGTACCTAAATGCATATAGTAATGCTTAGTATCAATAACACTTAAATTTGATTTTACAGAAATAATACTCAGCCAAAGAGTTAAAAACGTAATAATCGGAGCTTCATTTTGGGACTCATAGTTGCTCATCATGCTCTGGAATTTCGTAAGAAGTCGATTCCACCAAACCTCCAAAGCACTCACGCACATGGTTTTAACTTCGCTCTCTATTTCAGTGTCAACTTCAACTTTGGCACAACTGTTTAGGGGTTCTCTTGAAATGCCACTTTGGGATAATGATTGCACCATAGGAAAGTCTGCCTCATTCATAGGTACATCATCAATTATTTGATTTTCTTGGATGGGATGATTTAGAGGGGGTCCCGGAAATTCTTCCTCATCCTCAAGATCAAGTGGATGATCATCTTCGTATTTGTAGTCAATTACACCCCGGATCACTTCAAGAATCAGGCTAAGCTTGAATGGGTCATTGGTAGTTACCATTACACTTTTAAAGAGCTCATCAAATATTTCATGAAGGTTGGGCAGTTTTGTCCACATCAGCAGCGTCACGAATGCCTTTGAAGTTGCTAATGTTATGAATTTATTCTTCGAGTTTAAGTATTCAATTAGCATTTCCCATGTTCCTTCGTCCATCGCTATTCCAGATGCCATGTCCATAACTTTTCTGCAAATGAAACCTGTAGCTTGCTGTTTGAGTGCTGTGTTGCTCAATAAATTCATAGTACTGATGAACTGAAGGGCGTAGTCATCGAGAAATTCTTGGCTTATACCAAAATGACCTGCTGGTCTCGAACTGGGAAGGAACGGACGTTGGAGCTCTAATGTGTCTATATGGCACAAACATCCCGACAAAAGTTTGGTTTGAAGTGTTGCAAGGTTTTCAGACCATTTGGTCCAGTTTTCGGAGGTTATGGTGCCGGGCTGAAGCCGCGGGCGTTTTAACGCTGGACCCTCCATTTCGTACGCAATAATAACCAGTCTCGATTTCCCAACACGGTGCTAATAAACTAAGGCAGCAAATACAAGCACCATAAAAATAATCTCCTCACTTTACTGTCTTACACGCCACTTTACACTTGGAACAGTTACATTGTAATATTTCGAATGGCACTATGGCCATAACTATCTACTACTAAAAATATTAATCACAAGCACTAAGTTTCTATATATTGATCTGCAACATCCAGTCTACTTAAATTACGGCACTTCTTTTTTATCAGCGTTTCTGGTCCAAAAGGTAACATGGTTGTTGGATATTTTGCAAGTGCGGATTGAAATATTATAAGCCTCTGGAAGGTGCTTCTCGTTGATTAGCGTGAAGTGCTGTTGCAGTAAAAGCTGTAATAGTTCAAAACTATTTGTCGCTGGCAATCCACCAAACCCAGTTTCCTAATAACAAATTACTTGATTTACATTTCTGCGAAAAATCGAAAGTATTATGTTTATTTTTTTTAACAAAATGTACCTTATTAGTATTTCTCTCCCAGTTGTAATCAGACGCAATTATCAAGGTTCCACCACACTCGACAACTCTAGCCAGGCTACGTAGAAATTTTTCTGGCTCAATGACACCGTTGAGACAATTATTTACTATCACTAATTCAAATTGTCCTATGTAATCTGGAAGATCTGATGGATCACAGTTGACGAATTCTAACCGTTCGTGTTCCTGTTAGAAATAATTAGTTTAAATGTAATGTCAGCAACGCCATTAAAAAGTCACAAAGTCACCCAAAAACATTTTTTTGTCATTACTTTTATTCTGTTCCTTTTGTGGACAGGGGAAGCTTCCTTGGAAAATTCTAACAATGGTGATTTTACACTGCGTTCCGCAGTTTTCAATGATCCCTCCAACGGAAAGTAATAGTTTACACAGTCAAGATTTTGGAACCTGAAGCAAGTGGCTACTTGAGAAAAGGACTTCTCAATTCCTTTGACTTGGGAAAACGTCTTGGCTAGCTTAAATGTTAAGGCTCCGGTTTTGCTCCCAATAACTAACGCACGAGTGCACTTTTTATTCTGAAAATGTAGAAAGGAAATGAGTGAAAGTGTAACTAATTAATTTAGTGGAGATAAAGTATAAAATAAAATAATGTGGTCGAGTAATACATCTAAGGTGCTGGTAATTAGTTGAGCGAATTTCTCTTGGAACTGGAAAAAGTGCTCAGGTAGATGCTTAAGGTAAGCGGAAGCAGAATCATCAGAGGACAAGCAAACTTTTCTACAGTTTCCATATTCGTTTTCCAGATTTACCGGAAGCATTAAATCTGCTTCACAGTCAACGTCGTTGTTATTAAGTTTCTTGCCATAGGGGCGCCCAATATTCTTTCCACGCATCAGCAATTTATAAGCGACATAGAAGAAGCCTATACAAAGTGAATATTCGGAAAGAGAGATTTGTTAAATAACTACTAAAGTAAAAGGTTTTTACCAAGAAAAATATAGTTGTGGTAATAATATAATAATTGTACATTTCTGTACAAGCCGTTTTCTAACTAATAGGCAAACACAGCAGAAATTTGACAACTTTATTCTTGTTAGAAACCAGATGGTCGAAAGTCAAGAGGTTAGTAAATCAATTATACTCCGAATTAAACAACACCAAAAAGATATAAATAGCAAAACTGAAAAGAAGGCAGAGTTTTTGATTTAAGTGGTAAAAGTTTTATATGTTATTAATTTGTTAGTTATTGTTATTAAGTTACATGTTAGTTTAAGCATTTTGGAGTTATACCAATAGTGCTCTATGGACTTTGGTGTCAATCAAAATAATTTTATTCGTATTCAATATAATGCATAACTTAATTCAACCCAAGCTATCGAAAACAGTTGATTGGATTATTATAAGGTAAGTTTAGTTTTCGTTTTCATAGATTGTGGACGTGGATTAACACTAAATCTTCAGGTCCATCTTTGGTTAAGTTTTACTTTACTTTTACTAACTATTAGATGTCAGATAATATATACTACCCTTAAGATCGAAAACAGTAAAAATTATTATTTATTGTTTTAAATTATTTACCTCCACCAAAAATGCTTCCTGCTGCAAAAGCAATTATATATTTTTCTTCAACTTCAGTCCCAAAAATTCGCATTCTACTCCCAAGATAACAGGGTGGACTAAAATTTACAAAGTTGGTTAATAACAACAACAACCACTTCAACTCACCCAGACCAAAATTATTTCACAATTGGCTATTATTCCACAGATCGCACAAAACAGTTGAACACAAAACTTGCAAAACTTTATTACACAACTAAAAACTTAATGAGACACCAATAACGTTATTCTGCTTTAATTAAATTTGCTTTAGATTCTTTTTAGTTTTTAGACTCGCTAACTGCATATTTGTGTAAATGTATAATAATTTTATCTGATAAAAAAGTATGCTATCATCACGCTTTTTTTTGCTATTATTGCATACATGTAATTGAACGGTTTGATTGTGTACAACTTCCCTGTGACAAATTCATCAAATGGTAATGTTGCAACGAGAACAATTTAAATGTAAAAGTATTTAATTAATTCCTGTCTGCATAAAAAATTCTTTAAAAAAAGTGAAATCTCTCTCTTCTGTTCTCTTGCACATTTATCTGCATTTCTTCTCGTCGCACAACAGCAAGGCAGGGTTGATATGTATGTAGTCTTGTTTATAGATACACAGCAATAATGCACATTAGCACACACACACACACGTATACAATACAGAGTCTCTTTTCGTAGCATACAGGTATATGACGACCAGGACGACGACGATGATGACGATGATGATGATAATAATAATGATAATGATACGCAAAGAATTTTTTGTTGAAGGCAACTTTTTTTCTTGTATTATAACAAGTCTTCAAATGGACTTTGATAGTTGTCGGGTCTTCTCCTTCGCTGGTACGCTATGTTTATCAAGTTGATGTTGATGTACACAATGTATACCTATCTTTTCGTTCAATGTTGTTTTTTTAGTTGGATGGATGGATGGAGTAGGATCGGGTGGAGGAAGATTACGTTAGAAAATGAACAGGAGACCAAGCAGACCAGTTCACGAGATGTTGTTGATGCTGCTGCTGCTGAACAGATTCTTTACGTGTAAAAACATCCAACGCTAGTGTAAGTCCTCTCTCGCCTCCTGTTCTCTTCGTCGTCTTCTTCTTTTTACAAAAAGTAACAAGTCCTGAGGAGTCGTCTTTTCAGGTTTCTTGCCACTAGTAAAGGCGTATGCTACGTAAAAAAATTCTAGCTCTTTTGGTTTGTAGTTTTTGTGTGTATTTCAGAAGAAGTATTATTGAAGGTGGGTATGGGAGCAGGATGCCATCACGGCATGCTGTGAGATGGAAGTTATAATACGGTGAGCATTATCATCATCTTTTTTTTCAGGACGCTTCTTTTAAAATGTAATGTAGCATTTGCTCATGCAAAGCAATCTTGTGATGTTCACACATTCACGAGCCACATCATTATATATCTTTTATGGATTTTAGAAACTTGTGGTGGTGGTGGCTTGTGTTTGTGGGTAAATGTACGTTTAACAATGTAGTCATTATAGCTGTATATTGCACACACTACAGCAACATGGTTATTAAAAACGATCAGGCTGTGCTTTATTTAAACTGGCATTATAATGGGGATTCACTGTTCACTGCTCACACAGGGAATTTTATAATGCATAGGGGATACACATTATATTGTTCAGTAGAATCACCGCCACCACATTTCGTTGATATGTGTATGTGCGCTGGCTGACGATGATGATGGGGATGTAATCTTTGATCACTTTTGCGTCTTGCGTTTCCCCATACTGTTTCATAAGCATATTACACTGCGTACATTAGGAATAGGTATGCAGTGTTGGATTGGCGTTGATTTTCCTTACTGTATGCGGCTTTTTTTCATTACGTTGCATTCAAGGAATTTTAGTCTGAGCAGAGAAATTATTATATTTAAACGAAATCAACACTAATGGGATATTATGTTAGTTGGCGAGCCTGGCTTATGGGAATTTTCAAGGGTGGCTTAATTTTATTACTGCAAAAAATGGACATTAAAGGCAGTGGATGAAACACGCGTTGCAATTTACGGATGATTTACAATAATTGCTTGCTGTTTTTAGTAATTTTTGTTTTGGCCTTCTCTCACTAGAAAAAAAAATCCCGGCTGTTTAAATGATTTTCCGGTCCGTCCCACATCACTGATTTTATTGCAACTTGGAAAAGCAACAAAACTAGTTTCAAATCACTAACGCGCTAATTTTTTAATTGTTGGGGAGGAACTTGTTCGAATTTAAATGAGGATATTAAAAGTTTATGGGGTTTTTATGTATTTATTTAGTGCGTTCATAGAAAACCGTATCCTGCTGGAAACGAGGTGATTATTGTGACGTATCTGACGAGGGATGTTTGTGAGAATGCACTGTTCGCAGAAAGGATTTGCTGCCTTATTTTCCTTCTTGAAATTCTAAAATGGGCGTTTCTTCGTTTGAAAAATTTGCAAGTTATATTTTTCTGCTCGGCGTGTTTTGTTCTATTGTGGTACGTGGTATGAAGAATTTTCCCGTCAGAAAATCATGTAACTGATGAAATCTTACCGCTATCACATTATGTACAAAAACTCACCCCCTAATTCGAATTGTAGATTTACGATTAAATGATGTTATTGCATCCTGCTGCTTAATAGCATGATGTAGGGCTGGAGTTTGCGTGTACAGTTTACGGTGTACTCAGTCCAATGCACTGGAGAAGACGGTCAATTTTACTATTTGTTTTCCTTTACACCACTAATTATCACATTCGTGACCAGCGTTTAAAAAAGTTGCTTTAGACATACATGCTATTACCACTACAAACATGGAGTCTACAAAGATGTTACGGTCCCTTGCTTTTAAGTTATTTTAATTGTCACATCTCCATGCATGCACACCAGCACACCTTATAGATCTTTCAATGTCTTATCTCTAAACAGCACTCAGTTTTAATTGTCACAACTCCATGCATGCACACCAGCACACCTTATAGATCTTTCAATGTCTTATCTCTAAACAGCACTCAGTAAATTGAGCTGAAGATAAGGAATTCACACAAAAGTCGCTACACGCAAATCCTGCCGTCTTCTAATCCGGCGTTCCACCGGAAAGATATGCCTCTCTTATTTTGCCCAAGGTATCCGTTTTTCATCCCGTCGATAAAATTTTAACCCGCAAGCCAATCGTCTCGGGTCTCCCTCTTACTGAAAAATCCCATAAGCTACTGACGAAATAAATGTGGTCCCCACAAACAAAACTTGTTCTTTCCACTTTTTCGACGACGACGCTCAGATCGGGTTACGTCTACAATGCGCTATGTTGCTGCACACGCTATTGTAATATGTAGTTTATGCCAATCCATCGTCAGTGCCTAGTATTAAAAAGAACGGACCAGAAGAAGCAAATTATCCACTTATCTTCACTTCTTTCTAAGCAGTCGTCAGGCTCCTCGACGAAACTGGTAATGTTCGTCTGTTACTTGTTACATAATAACAATATCGCTCTTTTTTGGTAGGACAGCACCAATCTCACAGCATTGCACACACCACAAGAGATCTACAGAACGCATTCCATTTTATAATGCCCCTCCACTTTGAGTAAAGAATTGCATTGTAATAATTCGTTGTAGGATGTATGCATCTTTGAACTCAAAGAAAGAGGTATGCTTTACGTTCTACATGGGTGTCTTTGTAATATATTTATTTTCTCAAAATTATTTCCCCTACAAAAAAGTAAGGCACGGAATGGAACGCTCTTTACGTACCTAATCTACCGTAGTGCACAGCACCTTTTCACCCCCACCGACACCGTCGCCAAAGAAAGCTACGGAAGGGAGACTCACTAGATGACTGTAAATAATTGATCTAAGATTGGAAACGGATGCGGTAATAATAAGCTTGATGCGAGGGGGAAATAGGAGACAGCACACGGCAAACGGCAACCCTAATATTTTTATACTGGTAGACGCATGTATTAGGATCTACGCTTTTTCATAACAATATTTAGGTACGAAGGGAAGGAAATGATCCTGATGGGTTTTGGAGGATCGTCGTTAGCATCGTAGTTATTACTTATTACAAGATGGAGGATATTATGGCGTGTAAAGCAATGCTTACAGTAACGACTTGTAACAATAATGTTTCTTTTTTTCCTAAAAAAATGTCTGAGTTCACACACAGGATTACCTTCGTGATGCTGCAAATGCAGAGAATCCAATCCCAGACCCATAGCTATTAAAGCGATGATGTTGGTCTTCTTGAGAGATAGAAGGAAGGATTAAGGGATGTACAGTGATCATGATGTATGCATTCATATTTCCACTTTTTATCATCTTTGTACGAACCGCGCTATATCGACAATTTTCTTCACTGCCTGTGCTCTTCTGTGTGTATCATCATCAGAGAAGAGTCAAGTGCATTGCAATGCGATGATTACAAGTTGCTTCGCTATACATGAGCAACCCATTGAATCCCTTATGAATACGGTGATCATCCTCCTAAAGTAAGTATAAAGAAACTTTACTGTAAAAACAACTTTTAAGATTTTTTGTGAAAAGTGTACAGGTTTTTTTGTACAATATGTACAGCATGATACTGTGGTGCAGTGTGCATGGATGACGGTGATAACATGTTAGGGTCGCATTTTTTACATAAAAGATACGAAGCAGATTTCAGAAAGTTTCGTTAACGAAAGAATAGTGTGATCTGTTGAGAGGAAGACACTTTGCTTGAAGCTTTTTTCGTGAAAATAATAATACCATGGAATACTGTGTACCGTACTCAACAACCACCCCCAAAAAATCCTCTGGTGCGCGTAGTAGGTATATGCATTTTGAGATGAAAACAGATTTCGAGAACCTGTGAGAAAGAAAAGTTTGGTGAATGATTCTTTTAAGCAGTTTTAAACGATATAATAATATTCTCTCCCAAAGAATACAGATATTAGGTCTAAAGGTATTAGTTCAACTACATAGGGCATGAACTTCCAGTACCAACAGCACAATTTGCCGCACAACAAACAGGTGCGGACTTGTAGATATTTCAAAGTACTTAAGAAAGAATTATATAAAGAGAAACGATCATTTTGTTGTACTGATACAGTTTTCACATTTTAGTAGAAAATTTCTCCCCACAACCCCTAAAATAATTTGTATTATATGTATGTACTACGGTTTTTTTGATAAAAAAAAGCAGAAATTTTGCTTACACGCGTATTTTGTTCCGGATATGTATATTGTTTCGTATGGTATGTTGAACTTTTTTTTAGATGCCCGCGATACGTTATAAAATTACACAAGTTTTATTTGAAAGCAAAAAAATATATCCGCTGAGAAGGAAATACTTAAACAACAGTTGGATTGAAATGGTTTTTCCGAAATAGCAAAATATTATGTGCCTTTACCTTCATTTTTAATTTTATCCAGTTTAGTTTACTGGCAAGCCGAACAAAATTACCTGATGTTTGTGATCGATTATGTGATAACGAATGTTCAAATCACATTATTAGCTGTAATAATCTTACCTACAGAGTCTGTAGTACAGACTATAAATAATATACAATTCAATATACCTATATATTATTATGTAGTTTTCGTTGGTAGACAACCTGTTGCTTTCTAACGACGGAGAAAACACTGAACTCCAACTCACTAGCTTTTCCTTTACATTATTATTTTGGCGAAATTTTGTCTAGTTAAGAGTTAAGTGATAGTGATAATATACCCTATATCAAATACCATTTATGCGAATACTTTTGTTCCCTGGATGGAACACAAACGAAAGGAAATTACAACGTACATAATTAACTACATTTCTCTTCTTATAGGCACTCGCACTATGTCTGATCTTTTCATTTGCCTACACACAGCATACCCATTTAGTATGCGATGACGAAATGGGCACAAAGTCTGCTTTTTTATCAGAGCCTGACAATTGTGTTGTCTGATTGTCTACACGATCCCCACCAAAACGTTAAAGCAAGGTTACCAAAAAAAACAAGAATTGCCCGAATCCACTCCAGTCCGAAGAGTATAAAAAGATTTTGGTCAAGATGGTATTACGTGGTAAATAATAAGTCATAACTACATTACTGAGGTTGTGAGTGAACATAATCATAATCATCACGACCAGTATATGTGGCTTTTCAATCTTGAAAATACCCTATCAGTAGTATACTTTTACTATATCATCGAAATCGAGAAAAGCCTTCATTTTCTGCTGATGTTGACGGTTCGTAGTTCGTGTATCCACATAAATACTACAGATCGCGACGCGATACATCTTGTTTGAAGACGTCGTTGTAGTAGTATTAAAGTTGAGGGAAAGACTTATTTTTTTAGCTGACTCGTAGGGCCAGGAGCAATACAGTTTGAACAAAGATAATATTTAGAGATTTAAATTATCTGACCATGTATACCCTAAAACACTATGTATATTATTAACCATATGCAGGCATTTAGAACACGCTCATTTGATTTTACTCGTTGTATTTTTATCAACATGGTCGTGTAGTATATTACTGTCATAATCATATTATTAGAAGAGCTGGCATAAACGCTGAGTTATGAACCAACTTGAAGGTTAGAGAAAGAAATGAGAAGAGAAGTTGAGAAAAAAAAGTTGAGGATACTACGATGAGCCAAAAGATAATGCAATAATAACATCCAAATTTTATTGGAATAATCTACGTTATTTTTTAGAGGAAAGGAGAGGAGAGAGAGAGAGAGCGAGATGATAATAGAAGATGTTCATGTCTTAACTCTAGAAGACTTGCATTTATGACTACAATTTTCTCTCGAGAAGTGGAATAGCCATAAGGGCTATTTTTTTATCTGACGAATTTTCGTTGTTTCAAGCTGAGGCTTTTTGGAGGCATACATGTATATACGCGTATGGATGTGTATATATGTACGTGTAATTATTATTATGCTGGGTCGATGACGGAAAAACAACAGCTTCTTCGACTCTTTTTTTCTCTCTGATGATTCTGATTGCCGTAACAAATAGGTACATATAGCCATGTATTTTATATGCCAGTTTTAGAATACACGATTCACTGGTCCGGTGCTGTTGGGAGAAAAAAAGAAGTTATAATAATGTTAACCCGTGTCCGTTCTTTGTGTTTTTATGATACGATGAGAATGACCAATAGAGTAAAGCATGGTGAATAATAATATGCTTTTTTACCCATATACACATATTGGTCAGTTGTTTTAAAACAGCGTTTTTATCTCTCTCGTCTCGACAGCCAAGAAAGTTGTTGTCTATTATAATCCTCCTGAAGAAATGATGATAATGATGACGATGGCTATCGCTCTTATTGTATTGGACTTGAACGCTTTTACAACTCAGCACACACACAAACATGTTATATATGCGCATATAATTTAAACCAGGTATATCTTCAACTGGACCTATAATGCCCTGCGCACAAAATCTTTTACAACTTTTTGGTGACTATATAGTATATGGGTATTTACCCGAGTGGGTTATAGTTTCGTTTCAATAATGCCACAAATGACGAATGTATATATATTATATAGCTTACACATTATTGTGCTTATCCGCACACCGAGTACGCATTTTATTTATTCATGGATAACACAATTGCTTAAGTTTTTCTTTTGACTTTTCAGTTTTTAGGATCCTCTTGTGAGAAGTTTGGCCTGGTGAGAGGATCAAGGTCAGGATGAGGCCGCCTTGCACTTGACTATGCATAGTGTTCATAACTAGGATAAAGTTATATGCCTTTCAATGAAGCTATATTGCTGAGGCTTGTTTCCTTGTTAGATATCCACACAGTCCATCTGCCCATATATACTTACCCAAAAAGTTACAACCAGTTCTTTACTTGATAATGTAATGACCCCTCACAGATTACAGATTGTGCACAGGAGGATGAGATGAAATGAAGACGGTACGAACAAGATTTTCTATTCCTCGTGGTGTGTGTACGGTGCGCTACAAAGTCATTTACATGTTTTATGTACATCTTTTACCAGTATGTCTTTACGCAAACGAAAAAAGGAAGGAAGGAAGGAACGAAAGAAAAAAATCATTTAAAAAAGAAATTGAACGTGTACATTTATCCTGAAGGACTCAGTGTTGGGATGCAATCCATAACAGATAATGCTTTCAAGCAGCAGGGATCCATGACAGGTTCCTTAAGGGTAAGAAGGGTTACTAATTTCAAAGCGAAAAGGAGACAGCGAAACCATCAGTTAGCGTTAACGTATAAAAAGCTGGCAATGTCTCCCATTGTTGAAGACCGTATATAAGGAAAGGGATCTCTTCGCGGGATCATGGAACCAACGTGCCCACCACCATCATGTCGTTACAGACAGGAATATTGTTGTGTACCCAACAAATTTTCATATTCTCGTATAAAATTTATATACTTTGACATGGAAAAATCGGTGAAAAGAAACAAAGTTCTGAGGTAAGCCGTCACATATAATGACTAATAGTGTAGTGGATATATCTCAGATATTCTGTCTGTGGCCCCGTTTTCATAGGACTCCGTTGCAGATAATAACAAGGGTTTGTGCGCTGTTGTGTGGTAAGAAGAGAGCGATGATACAATGTAATACGAGGAAAGAAGTGGATGATGAAGATGATTGTGACGGTGGTGGATGGAGCATATTGAATCCTTTCCCTCAGGGGATGAATGAGTATTTGGGCGTAGGCAGGCAGATGGGAACCACTTGATTCTTTTTTGGCTTTTTAAGTTAGAAACGTTACTGCTTTTTACTCTCTCTCTCTCTCTATATATATATATGCCCACTATATAGACACATACCAACATAAAAAATACATTGTGCATAATAGTCTTGTGGCTCATATAACATCTTTTCAGCTCGTGTCCGCGTCGCTTGCTTGAGAGCTCCACTTGCTCCACTCGCTTCTCTCTATCTATCTGTTGTGTGAGAACTCGTTAAAACTGGCAATACAATAGTTTGCAAGCACGGAATATCCATACAGAAAATGCATGTATTCCTCCTGCATTACCTACAAACAAGAGACAGTACGCAGGTTTAGGACAGGAACCTTACGGGAGAAACAAATGTGTAAAAACAACCGGAGGAGCTATGCAGAGTTGTTATATAACATTTTTTCTTCTCTTTCACTACCTCTTCTGACAAAAATGAAACAATATTGAAACTTGTGAACATGTTGAGATTCATTGCACTTGTTCTCTCCTTTCAAGAGGGGTAATTTAGATAGAGGGAAGCGAGGGGCATACAGTCACACTCAACACTTGTACTCGTACAACTTTAATATTTTTTCCATAAAAAAATACAAAGTATTATCATCATCCTCGTCATCATCGTACGTGCAACGCAACCGCAAGCAATGATGCATACTTGAACTGTATGTACAAAATGAAAGCATGAAAAATCCCTATGGACCTATTTAAAAAAGGAACTGTGGTTGATTTCATACCTATGTTACTACTTGACTTGGTCTTTTGGCACGCACGTATCAGATAAATATGCATAGGGACAGAAAATACCTGTTCGTGGGTTTGGGTTTGAATCAGTGTGAGCTTTTTGAAATGGAATTTCAATGGTATAAAGAGTATTGTCTTCATTCCTCACCATCATTTTCTTGTGGTATTGTTTTCTTCAATTTCGGTTACGAGATATCAGGAGAGAAAAAAATTGCATAAAATGGTTAACTATCAGACGAGGGAAAAACAAGAAAAATGTGATGTTAATGTAGAAGGTGTGCATATTAGTATTCATGTTGATGTGTTGTTTGCAACAAGATGCTTATGAGCTGTTGATTTGAAGGGAGAAAAGAAGAGAAAAGAAGGTGTCTGCAATCATGGTTTTTATTCCAAGAACAAGACTTGTACAGGAGACATGTGGTTGGATTATGGATGTGGTGGTTGCTGTAAAATACGATAAGCAAGCAAAATGAGTGGTGCTTAGAATGATGATGATGATGATGAAGTTGCGTGAAATTAATAATGCTGTGAAGCACACTACTTACAAGAATGAAAAATCTTGAAAAAGCAGTAGAAGTAGTTATATTATTTCTTTTTGTAGACAGACTGCATTGTTTTTTGTCTTCTTTCTATCGTCGTGTGTTATTTGGGTTTGATATGTTGGCGCAGCGTTGGAAATAATCTTTCATGAAACCAAGTGAGGAGAAGCTTGTTTTTTCTGCTCAAAGAGTTGTACTTGTCGACTAGTTTCAGAACAAGTGCCTAAAAACCAGAGACGCACACAAGACAAATCTTTTACTGCGTATGTTTCCAGAGTCGTCATCATGCCCATAATTTTTTGGATAAACTCACCATCGATGCTCATGTTCAATTTTGTATGAATGTTGTTGAAGACCTTATTTAGAAGGAAAAACTAATAAGAAGCCAAATTTGTCCGTCTTTCCATTAAAGTCTTGGTGATCGCGATCGGTGTACTACTACTAATTAGCTGGATTTTTTTTACCCAAGTTTAAACCTTAAAATCAACAAAAGTTGATCTTGCTTTGTAGTTTTAAATACTATATCCAAAAAACAGGTGGAACTAGGAGATTTACTTACTATAATGACGCTGAGGTGAGAAATCAACTTTAACCTGACATGAAAAAGACGTGGAATTATCTCTGAATTATAAATCCAGTGAATGTTTCTTGTAACTTATCGGTAAAATCGTCCATAGTAGGTTTTATTTTTGTACAAATTTATACGAAATTAGCCAGACAAATATTCAGCATTCTTAACGCAATACTCATACTTACAACTACATCTTATATAAATAAGTGGTCCACTCCGCCACTCTTTTAAATCCCGATGTTTTTACATAATTTCAAGTACACGAAGTCAGTTCCATGTTGTCAGATGCGATGTGTGTATTCAAAACACGATATTATCTTAATGACGATAGTTAAGCGTAGATTTCCAGCAAAGTACGAGAACGAGACGACGAATTTCAAGATGCTGTTTTTTGTAAGAGATTGACTACTTTCCATTATATATTTTTGATTTTACCCATTCTCGTGCAATTTAATGTACGCTCCAACGCATGACCTGGCCTGCAGGCCACCTCTAAATAAGCGTACACTACTGTACACGTTTCCTTCATTTTTTTCAATTTTTTACAAAAACAAGCTGCAAGATGTTCCATCCTGAGTTTCAAATCAAACAACTCACGACGGTGGCGATGACGAGTAGAAACAATCATTTTTTGTTCGTATTTTTATACAATGTTCCTTATATTATTGACTTCTCACAGCCACACTTTTTAGTTTGGTGAAACTTTTCAAAGGATGACGTAACCATTTCATATATTTTTCTATCTCACCCTCTCACGCTTTCCTTTTTCTCCTACAGAAATACGTAACCGAGTGAATGAACGTGATCTCTTGATTGTAAATCTACTCCACCACTACCACTACAGAAATAAGGATCCAGCGTGAGTTTTTTTACTATGATGATCAGATCGATTATTTTGGAAAAGACTACAGACTGTCTCGATCGTGATGCTAATGATGAGCATGATGATCATAAAAAACCATAATGATCGTCAACACATCACTTTATATCAAAATCAGCGTGTACAGCTTTCGAAGCAAGAAACTTGGGAAAATTTTCAACATCATTATTCTTAATATTGGAAGAATAAAATGGAAAAAGACAAGCAACTTTAATGTACTTTAATGCTAGAAAAGAGGGAGGATCTGTTTTTGCATAAAACACGGTTAATAGAAAAAGAATCTACAAATTACTTACATATGGGTACCTATGTATGTGTATCTATTCTGTCTAAGAATATGAAACGTTGTAATGGTGTTGTTTGTGGATCTTCTAAAATATCGAGGTCGTTATTTTTTTCTGTAATTCTTTTCTTAGAACCGCTAAACCAGCTATGGTCTAGCTTTGGTGGAGGAACAAAAAGGAGGATGTTTACCAGTAATATGAAACCAGCCATGAAGGCACATTAATGTATGTTGTAGTCTTACGTACCTATATCTTTTTTATTCAAGGAAAAAAGTTTGACAATAATGTACATTATTACATGGGATACAAAAAAAGCTCCCATTAACAAAAAAGCGCATGGAAGAAGACAACATCGCCCTCCTTTTTTTAAGTTCTTGAAGAAACTATCCTGCTGAACCCTGGTAGTTATACGTCGCTGATGATGACCACGATTAGATGATGATGATGTATCGTGTTGCTGTATATTGCACTGATCAAAGTTGATAGAGAAAACCTATGTGATTCTTTTTAGTAAAAGTATAAAGCAGATTGCTTATCGTGATTTACTGACATCACTTTTTTCACTCTTTTTCTCCTAAAAATACTGTTGCTCCTTTTGCCAAGCATCCTTATTACTTTCGTGTCTTCAACAGGCTGTGGTGATGTATGCATGTCGTATTTATGAAGTGTACGGTGACGGAATGTTTTGTTGCATGCAACTTGTAACATTTTTCTGGTTGCGAGCTGGATTCACACACGTGAAGTTATCAAGTCAACTTCTTGTCCTGTCGCATCTTCTTGCCTCTTCTCTGTAAATTTCTCTGTAGCACGATACAAGGCAACAACAATGCCAGTTTATTCTGGCAGTGGCAGTACACCTTGAAATATTACTACTGACAATGAGAGAAATGCCTTCTTTTACACATGCTCATGTAGCATACTCCGTCACTATCGTATATCACGCTACCGCTTGTAGGTTTAAAGATTTTTATAGTGTTTTTCCAACGCCACATTTCATGTGCCGCAACAATAACGACAGCACAGCATCTCCCCTTTCCAGTCTTCGTCCCAATCATCAAACAATGTCCACACAAAACAACAAGCAGAACATTTTTAAAGAAAAGTCTGAAAAATACGTGGTTGAAAAAAATGTTGATGTGTTGTTTGATGCTATTATTATGACTTAGCCAACACCTTTCAAGTGGTTATACGAGGAGGGCATGTACTAGCTTCGCCTGGTCGTGGTTTCAACTTACCCAAGAAAAAAGTCCATAATGTCATCATGCTTTTCATCCTCAGGTTCTTTCTTTAGCACTGGCACCATGCGTGTTTTTGTCTCAGCATCTAACATAGCTATTCAAAACACGGTGATGTACTGCTGTGGCTGTTGATGATGATAATGACGGGCAGCATGCATATTTTACTTTTCATTTTTTTCACATAACCCTTCTTCAAAAACAAGATTTTTTTGTATGAAGACCTGTCGTGCCTTCAACTTTTCAACTCCATCTTAATGAAAATGAACGATATGGCAGTTGCTTATCTTTTTTAATTTTTTTTTCGGCGAGGGAGATTTCGGTAAAACGATTGGAAAAGAATTAGTTACTCAAAACTTCTCATTTGTTTTTAAGATTCAAGATGAGCAGACAAGCATGACTTGAGCCCTGGAAAGAAGACCGCAGATCAAAGTGCAATATATCGTAAAACTAATGATTAAACATTATACCAGTCGAGCCGCAGTTTATACCTGAACCGTGTGATATATTGATATTAGACTGTGCTTACACACTATAATAATACCCACCAGTAATGATGATGGTGGTGTATTTATTGCTTCATGGATCCTGAAAGCGGTTATAATTTTTGATGGGGTCTACGAAATAAATGTACGTGATAATTCATTTGAACAGCCAACAAGTAAAACATGATTCTGAGATTCTTTATAAGTTTCTCGTATCAAATAAATTATCAGCTAATTTAGGATTTAGGCTTTTGTTAGGGATAGCACATTTTAGAGGTTCCACATTATTAGAAACTTAGATCTTGACAACTACACATTATACTACTGATAGAGTACTTAATTTTACGTACGATAGCCGACGTAATTAGCAATTACCTATGTACGCAGAACTTGCTTACGTGTCTCAGCATCTTTTCAACGGTTCGCATCAGTAAATGAAAATTATCGCTGATATTGAACGTGTAATCAATTTTTAAGAATGGACCTACCTTATGAGTTAGAAATTTGAGTGCTTCATTTCACTAGAAATGTATAACCTAAACTGCTTTTAGATTGCAAGCAACGCACTTATTTAAACTTCCTACTTAATATATATGGCTCTTAGAATAGTATTTCGAAGTCTTTTTTCTCTTAATTTTAGAGACAAGATGACAAGTGTTATTTTAAAACAAGTTGCTATAAAGCTATTCCTTTTTTGCTTGTTCCTTTTACTTTTGGCTTGCACCTAAATTTGTTGATACAATTTCTCTTTCTCAGTAGCAAAAGTAACAAACGTATTTGATGGCGATTATTTGGAGTAATGTGGAAATAATTGCTTTCCTCCTTTTACAGCGTAGTAATTCATTTCAACTGATGATTATGGGCGAGCACTCTTTCGCTTTCATCATTGCAGTATTTTTTGCAAGAGAAAAACTCTTTCGATTTGTAATTTTCATCCTGATACTACCATTTTAAAATTCCTCTTCTTAAATGCCACACACATTCCAAAGCTTATTACACTCTATTTTCTATTATATTCCTCATTATAATCATGCATCATGATTTATTTGTTGCACACACACATACACATACATACATATAAAAAATTATATGGCAGACAAGAAGAAAAACGGTTGAACAGAGGGATACAATCTTCAATCTTGTAGTAGGTATACTCCACATTACCTTAAATAATAGCGTGCCATATCTTACCAAAGATAATCATGATGATGATACCATTTAGAGCACATTGTTTAACTCTTTATTGTGGCATGTGGTTTGCATGTACTATCATTATGATTACTACACTTTTGTGAACAATACATGCACGCAGGCTAGTACATCTCTTTGCTTCGTTGATTCCATCCATCCACCCAACTTGCTAGCTGGTATTATCATTATTATCATGGTACCAAAAGGACGATAAATAAATGTAAATACATCCACTCAAATCAGGTTACATCCAAGATCCAACTACAAAAAAAATATTTCGCATATCACAATCATCACATAATCATAATCACGACACCACAAGAACAAAATACAATATAACACATAAACAAAACCAACCACATTCCAAATCTCGCTCAGTTGAATTATGGGCTCCTGTTTCGTATCAAATATCAAATTCCATCAAGAAATGAGCTAAAAAAGAATGGGAGAAAACAACCCAAGAGGAGAGCAAATTGAAGTGAAGTCAGATAAACGAAAAAAATAAGCCATGCCTCCGCTCGTATATAAAGTACCAAAAAAATACATAAGGAACAACAACAGAGAAAAGAATTTAATAGCTTCTCTGATTACAGTTTGTAAAGAAATTGCCAAGAAAGAGTCAGAAAACCTTTTTAGCTTGGCTACATATTTACTGGCAAGCGAGAGGGAGAGGGGGAAAAATAGTGCATTTTTATGCATCCCGTTTCGTGATATATTTTTTCATAACATCACATCCCCATCATCATGATACCATCACAAAAGGAAAAATGAACTTTTTTTCATCCCTACATAATACTACATATTATATGGTCCTTAAAAAGAGAGTACTGTAAAAAATATTGCCAACCCATCTGTGCAAAAAATGTGCACTGCTCACTCAGTTGAGAGAATTCAGGAAAAGAGAAGGAAATTGTAAAACAGAAAAAGGTACGGAATGATTTTTATATGAAGGATGTACATGAAAGCATAATATTTGTGTTCCAACGGCATATCTATAAACATATAATTGCCAATACATACCTTATAATTTGATATCACAGAGATGTATATGCACCCCTTCTCATGTGTCTCTTTTAAGGGTAAGCAGAAACCGGACGCCGTAAATGATGATGAGCATGATAGTCATGTGGGTTTCCTTTTTTCTTAAAATTCTGTTAAAACTTTTCCTTTTTCATTGTTCAGTCCCTTCCCAACCTCGACAGATCTTCTCTACAAATCTACTTTCCTATACCCTGCCCAAAACTATGTAGTAGCAAGATGGGTGTTTTGCTTGTGATGCGAATGACCGATGAAAAATGGTCACGGAAATGATTGTCTGGCAAAAATTTGTGAGACGCAAAAAGGAACGCTAAATAAAACTGAGCTCCACCTCATAAAAACGATGCAAATCATATAATCAAGAACAAGTATCATATCGTCAGTGGTAGTGGTGTGTGTGTGAATCATTGTCGTCGCTTTGTAGTACATCGCAGTAGGCATTCTCAAAGCTCATATACTACTGCCTGTGCTCCTATTAAATTCCTGTAATCTTGTTCATTCATCACCACCGCCGTGCATTCTTCCACGTTACTACTACTATACATGCCAACATGCCTGCTCAACTCCATTTCACTACAATGAAGATGATTACATGTTGGTGGTAGTGGCGCTCGACCATGTAATAATTCATTCAGAAAACACGAAACTGATCCAGTTAAGTCGTGGTTAATACCGCAAAAACAGCCACACAATTCAGGAACAAGAAAGAGAAAGAATAGTAACATCATACAATTTACAATGTTGTTGAACACCCATTTTATGGTCGTTATTACGTTTAACAATGACTGTTAAAAAAGAGTTGTTTCTGCATATACAACAATAACTCTAAACGTATTTCCCACGATATCGTAACATACAGCCATAAACCCATTAGTTTAGAGTGTAGACGTAACTGCATCAACAAGAATGATTTCTATTCCAAGCGAGACACATATATTGCCAAATAAGAGGAAAATAGTGTTTTACCTTGAACAATTTTTACAACGACGACGATGATGATGATATAAAGTTGCTATATTTATATTACGTAATAACGTAATATTATTACGATTTTTAGATTGAAGATACCAAAATGGTGAACGGGCTTTTACACGGAGTAGGTACAAACGACGCAAAAGGAAACTTTATTTGGTACGACAGAGAGAAACAAGAATACGAAGTTTTTAAAAAGTTGGCTTCTTAAAATTACTACCGCATTTAATGGACATGAGGCTTGCCGGCAGCTATATAAATCTTTCTCTGCTACAACATAAGAGTCCGTCGTAGTCCGTATAGCTGGACTCAACTCTACGTCCTGTACAATTGAAGGCGTTGCGTATTGTATTACCCACTTGCTGCCCCTACGATAAAGTTGTACAATTTTCTATTTTCTTGAGCGTATCTGCCCGGTCGGTATGCGTTCTTGAGATGCACGATGCACTACGGCAAAGTGAGAGAAGAGGGTGATATGAGCAAAAGACTAAAATGAGGAGAATTGTATCTTAAGAAAAGTTACAGTGGAGAGAACGTGGTGCGGAGTGAATTGGTTGCGAGTAAAATAAAATAAAGTGGTAGTATTCGAGTGGACCGAAAACGTAAAAAGCCATTCCCTATACATATATGTAACTTCTTTTCTCAAAATTTTCTTTCTAATAATGTGAGTGTGCGTGCGTTTCGGCAACGTGGAAGCATCAAAATCACATTCGCAGAATTACATAGTTACACAACGTCTGCTTATAGCTGCTGGCTCTTTCTCTCCCTCTCTGAGTGGATTCGATCCTTTTCCTATGACTGGCTTTTCATCGCCTCTATCTGAACTTTATTCTAGCCGCAGCTACCCGCCGCCTGTTGAAAGAGGTACGAATGAAATGGAAAACGAAGAGAAAAATCCAAATATGAACAAATTCATTCGCGAATTGCGACTCTCTACGGATTCTTTATATCGCATCTATATTTTATTTCTATGTTTCTCGCTGTTTTGTGCTTTTGGCAAATGGCATCCACTAACGTTTTTATAGTAATACTGAAACAGCGTAGTAAAATTAAGTGTTCTTATTATTAGTTATTTCATTTTGCAATTCCGCTTGAAACAAGAAGTCAGTCACTGTAAAAGTCGGTGGCATGTAAAGTACCTTACAGGGAAATTCAATTCTGCAAAAAAATTATGAAATCACTCTCCACAAGTAGAATTGCATGTAATAAAGTCATGTATACTCATTGCCACAGTGGCAGTGTATGAAATGATCGTAAAAAGCTTTCAAAAGTCGTGTTTTTGGGCAGCGTTTGGCAAAATGCAGGCAACTACAACATCATAGAGAATTATTTATATATATACAGTAAAACTTGCAATGACAGTTTTCCAGAGATCTTGAATTAAGAATTTTGCAATTTGACTGAAGTCGCTCGAATAGTATCTCCACTTAAAATGCCTAACGAGTCGTTTATTACGCTGTTTCTCTATTAAAATGTTTTTCTCAGTCGGTAAACACAAATACATATAACATATATTTCTCAAATTTCAGCACGCAATCAGTTCGCATGAGTTTCAAAACTGCATTTATTACCTAGTTTGGAAAATACAGAACATAAAAAGTAATAATGACTTGATAAACATTGTTTTAACTCTCGTTTAATTTGCCATTAACATAGTACTCGTTTGATGACCAGGTAAGCAGACGTGCACAATACCTCCACGAATTTCTAAAATTATGAGTAGATTTTCTAATTGCTTTACAACCCTTTCATCAGTAATTTTTGTTTATTGCTATGATGTTGAACACCAAAATGTTCATAACTAATAACTAGTATATAACTAGTGTCTGGACGTCAAAATTGTTGAAATAGAAACGTTGATGCTTC
This sequence comes from Callyntrura guangdongensis, assembly GCA_027744295.1. Classification (NCBI taxonomy): domain Eukaryota; kingdom Metazoa; phylum Arthropoda; class Collembola; order Entomobryomorpha; family Paronellidae; genus Callyntrura; species Callyntrura guangdongensis. The sequence continues at coordinate 20,521 of JAHZNB010003050.1, read as the reverse complement.
TACCACACCATCAAATAAAAATTGAGTCGAGTAGTACCTTAGTATCTTACATATTATGTAGACTTACAAAAAGATTTTATTCATTAAGCTAAAGACATTACCATACTTTTCATATGACGCTTTTAAGAAAATAAACTTTCATGAAAAATATTTACAAGTTTAAAGCAACAAAGATAATATTATAATATATGACTTTACTCATTTTATTTTTATATCATTATTGATAGTGTTAGTAATATCCTCAGACAATGAATTTCCTAACCCACGATTTATCACTTATGTGTAATATATTGTGAAGATAAAAGTGATATTTTTGTTCCCACGCTAAGATGCCATTTTTATTTCTTATCTAGATATCACGAAATCATAAAGCACGTTACGTTTAATGGCAAAGAGAAATATAGAGAAAACTCATCTTGAAGAGGGCAGCCCTGCATTTCCACACAATGTAATGAAGGATTATCATTTAAAACGGTAGTGCAAAGTGCAACTTCACATTGCAAATATGTAAAATATGCATGCATAGTTTGTCAGTCAGATGCGACTCACTTCTCAGTTGTGTTTAGTCTATAACTTGAATTAAAGGAGAATTTAACCATGTGTAACACTGTTTTGTGCACAACTCGCAACCATAAGAATGACTGACAAATCTCATGAGGGAATTTACGTTAAGTAGTTTCATTTTGAATTTGAAATAACTTCATTGCTAATGCAAGCAGGTCAATACTTAAAGCATATTATGGCTATAAAACAACATCAACACTCACTGTGAAAACTAACGTTGAGAAAAGACTGTCCGTCCATTTTGTTGGCTGTTTATTGTTAAAAACCCCGTTGCATCTAACTGCCTGCATTTTTGTACAAATTTTCTCCTATTTACTTAATATGACAACGAATATTTGAACTGTCGTGGGCACAATGACTTCCAACAAACAACCAACGCAGACAGGGAGGTATCAACTTATACGTTGTCTTACTGTTGAGTGGAAACCCATTTCAATTGTGCTTGTTAGTTTTCCTCAGTTTTACGATGACAATAATGACATCCATCCCATTTCCCTACTTTATTATTGTCTCTTTAGCTGTCCACAGAGGAGTAAAATATTTTCCTGAACTGTGACTTTTACTTCTTAATCCAACCTATAAAAGGTTTTAATGCCCAGAACGAATGCCGTCATTGTACTCTTTAGACACAACAGTACTAACTACAAACTACAAACGAACACCACAATGGGCTGCTCTGCTGACATTCACATATCCCATATATGCACTCCTCCTGTAAGAAACCCAAAACCATATTCACACATATCGTTTAGCTTGTTCATACTTTGATCGGACGAGACGAGAGACCATCCAATTTCATTGGAATCTTCTATTCTTTTCTCTTCATCCTGTCTTTAGTTTTATTGTGTTTAGAAAACAAGCTTTGTGCCATTTAGCTTTTGTACCATAATGGAGTACATTCATCCACAGAAATGCAGTTTTCTCCCTCTAATACGAATTCCGAAATAAACAAAGCGCATTGCTAACTCAAACGATAAGTACAAGAGACAGGACGCCATCAACACGCCACGCAAAATGCACACATCTGTGTCCATATTCAATTCAGCATCCCTTTGTTACTGTCCTGGTTTCTGTATCATGTTACCTAATTTGTACCCAGCACTCATGCATCTTTTTTTCATTTCATGTTTTCATCAGTGAGACCTGTCTAACAAACGACGATTCTCATCTCATCTCTTTCTTTAACATTGCCTCCTTCTATCCTTCATCTTATTTACGGTGTTGTTGTCTGAATGAAATATCTTCTTATCCACGTCCCTCGGTGACTGTATGACATTATCCCATCTTCTTTCACTCTGCGTTCTTTACAAACGCTGCACTGCGGGCAGTGTCACACCATCCAGTTGTAAACAAGTGTGTGGATTAGCAGGAGAGATGAAGAAGGGTAAAATCGGGTGTGCTAAAAGGAAGTATCAACACTCCCATTGCCATGTTTTTTTCTTCTTATTTTCCGACTTTGTTCCTCTCCTCTCGGCATCCTTTCTGTTCGTCGTGTTTACTTTTGATTAAAGAATGCTCATGCTTCCCTTCCCATTCATTCCGCCGGTATTCTGAACTTCCCTTTTCTGTTTGTTCGGTATTGTCTCTTTCAACCATCTTTCTAAATGGTGTTTTGCTGGGATGGGGAATGATGTTTATGTTTACATAACCTTTCTTAGATGCCATTATCATCCTTGCCATAGCCTGCCAAACACACAGACATGTTACAAACGACAATGACGATCAACTGTCGAGATATATAGAGACAGAGGGAGAGAGTGCTAATTGAAATGATGGGGATGGCGGTTGTGTCTGGTGACGGTGACTGACGACTGGTTAATAGATTGCTAGTCCGCCGGTCATCATTTAGCGCACCGTATGTGTGTGTGGATTGTGACTAAGATGTCGGCGTCAACTGTGTTTCACGCCAATTAATGGATGATATTCTTTACTCCTTTATCCCCACCTCGTTCATCACTTCAACCGGTATGGAATTGATGGGAGCAGGTGTCATTTAAAATGCCACATATGGTAAAACCTTACATTAATTGAGATAGGGCACGTAAATAACCCTCAAGCCACCAAACACACTACATCCATCTCTTGCTTGAGCTAGTTGGTTTGGAACATAATATTTCCCTCCCACTAAAATTCAATTTGTTTGATAAGTGCAGCATAATTGTACGCAGAAATTTATATTCAGTCGGGCAGTATGTATGCGTCATCATTACATGACATTGAAAGGTGCACTTGGAAAAATGATTGTATCACGAAATTAATAAATAATTGGAACTTTGGTGGTAATGCCTTTTAGATTAATCTAAAAATGGCTAAAACCGAAATTGAATATGCCCTTATATGCAAGTGTTAGTCTGCTTAAATCAGTCAAATTAAAAATCTCAATCCGTTTTTCAATTTACTTCTCGGACAAATTGTGATGCTGCTCTTGTTTATCTTACATCAGCTGCCTATTTTAATTTTCTTCTGACATTATCCTTTCAAACAAAGCACTCCGTTCAATTAAAAAAATATTGATGGGTTGCATTTAGATTCAACTCAGCAATAGATCAACACTAAGATTCTATATTTAAGAGAACAGAAGAAGAGACCTTTACTTTCCTGAGTGAAAATACAGAATGCCAAGTACCATTGCACGAGTGCATGTGGTAGTGTTTGCATTGCGTTTTTAACTTTTTTCAACCTAAATGAAATGCGTATGGATCATCACCCAGTCATCTATCGTTTTAATGATAGCCATTCAATGCGTCAGAGTACTGCTGTTGGTCCAATGTTCCATTTCCAGTTTCCATTTAGTATTCAGGTCTACCTACTTTTTTAAAAGGAACTCATCGTAACCTCATTCATTTCATTCCCAATGCAGGGAGGACGCAACGCAGTTTTAGAGAAAAAAGATGACCATGATGATGATGATGAGCCAAAGTTGATTGACGTTTTTATCTATTGATGGACCCTCTTTAATGTAATTCACTACCAATTTGTTTATCCCCAGCTGATAAGCTGCACCATTTGACTTTGCTCTCTGTACTTTTTAGTGCTGACGTTGGTGGCTCATCCGTGGTTTGATGGTGATGATTTGTTTGGTCATCTCATTTACATATACTTCATGAATAATACAACAAACACAAAATGTACTACCGCTGCTGTTACCTAAAAAACTCTTGTCTGCTGATGATATGCTGCAAAAGCCGGTATGAGAATATTATGCACAGGTAATAATATTATTACCTGTAATGTCCTGCTGCTGTTGTTGTGTTAACTGGTAAACTACCTTTGACATTAAAAAATCTTACAAACTGGTAAAAGTAACACCTTTGGACGCTGATCTGATTACTATCATTATAAATTCACACAATATCACATTATATATTAGCAAAAAAATCTGATTCAAGTTGATCTAGTTTTATACGCAAAGATAAATTGCACGTTGGCCATTTTTTCAAGAAAAAATGCATATGGGACGAGATCAACAATCAGTTCAGAACCAGAACCCAACCTAGTCCAAAAACAATAAAACATTATCTGCAAAGACGAATCTTCAAGTTGTACTGGTACTACCAGCACCAAGTTTACTTGTGGTGTGGAAGAGAAGAGAGGGAGAAAGACAGAGGAGAAGGAGATAATATGCAGGCATGAAATTCTTCGCGCATTTATAATCTATTGAATACTTACGTAAATATTATTATAATGAGAAGTACAGCAAATAGGTAAAAAGCCACACATTAAATTATTATTGGCATATAATAACGTGATGATGAGTACTATGCTTCTGCTCGGCTGCTGTTGCTGCAGCTGTGAATAACATTGCCTTTTTATGCTCCTGTTTAACAATAATAATTTTCACTCCAACAACACATCAACAAACACAGACTGACTGAACCTGAAAACTCCATCGAAAAATTCACATGTCGTGTGTAGAGCAAGTAAAAATGATGAAAAGTGTGTGCCTCTTTTCTACCTGCCACGCCAAATCATGTTACGCTGGTTTTTTTCTCAGAAGAAAACGAAGGCATACAAACTACTATCAAGAGAGAGAGAGAGAGAGCAGGGAGTGAACAATAGAAAGGTACCTATCTATAGATATGTATGTACATGTTTTAAAAAATGATGAGTTTAATAATGACTACGGCGACGATGATGACGAGCAGAGAGAAGTTGATATAATGATTGCCGATTGCCAGGCCAGATGTAACTTCTAAAAACGGTTTTTTGCTGCCTTATACCTTGGCTGCATGATGGTAATATTTGTAGAAGCCTCTCGGAGAGAGGTGTAAGGTATACACAGGTACACAGTAGAGAGGGTATGCGCGTACATGTATCACGTACTTCATTGAGCAACACATCAGAGAAGTGGTAGACAGATAAAAGTTGCCGTTTCTCGCTGTTTTACATGATTTCTATTATTCCACCAGCAACATCTCCTGTGTAGCCAGTCAGTCATCATCGCAGGAATCTAAAGAAAAAAACAGAACAGAAGGTAAGACAACAACCAAGTTGCTTATAGCCGGCGTAGGGGAACTCTGGAAAATGTAAAATGTTGGATTGGATGGATGGAAAAGGTTACACGCTTGCAAAAAGCCAGGCCTGTGAAGATGATGCAGTGTTAATAATGAGAAATTGGATTAGAACGATTATTGGATATACCAAGAAAAATATGCCAATGAAGCATAAGCTTTGTGCCAAGTATAAATGCATTTTGTATTTACCTGGTATTATGAATGGCTTCATTTCACCTGGACTGGTCCTGTTACCTTTATTAGTACAAAACATTTTAGAAAGCGCCAGCCAACACCAGTTTACCTTGTTTATATATTGTTTTGAAAGAAGTTCAGTTTAGAGTTCGGTCGGATACCATTTCAAACAGATTAGTTGTCGGCAAACGGGGTAAAAATTGAGTAAGTGAGCAGGAATTATCGTTTTTCCCGTCGCCAAATGATATGCAAAAGACCTGGATCACTTTTACCTTGTAATTGCAATCAACTCAATTCAATAAATACCTACATGCCAGAAAAACAACTTGTGCGTTGATATATGTACATAATATAACAATGAAACGGGAGAGAGAGAGAGAGAGAGAGAGTTGGCATCATAAATGGAGCAAGCCATCATTGTATCATCACAGTCGTTTGTGATAATGGTCTCATAAATGAGTGTGGAAAACAAATAAATACGAGGAACCCCGGACTTGGACATTTGCATGTGATTAGTGTCTCGCGTTTGTTTGCTGTTGAGTAAACCTTGATACAACTGACTGCTCAACTGTTGCACTATTTCTCTCACCCTCTCTACTTGTGTGCATTTTTATTCCATGCAATATCATTGACGGATTCAAAAGGTTCGTGCTTGAATTACTTAAAGCATGCACGAACCTGAAATCATTTTTTAAAAAAATATGTTTTTTATTATTTTCTCTGGCCATGTGATAACGACGATAATGACGATAATAATATCAAGAAAAACATGGTTTCCACATAAGTAACATGAAACATTATTAGTGTAGTCATTTGCATGTGGATATCTTTAATGTTACATATATGCATATAGGATATGTTTTATCTACACAAAAATAATGATGCTTTTGCATATTAGGGTACGTATGCATACATACCTATTGTAAATATATGTGTACATTATATATAAGATGTTGATTGAATGTTTGAAAGATTCCTGTCACGTCATACTTGTTACCACTGAAATTAATCCTTTTTTCTTAGACACCAATCAAAAGTAAATGAGTTGTAGAAATATAAGTGGATTAAACACCATATGATAATTCCATTTGACCAGTAAAGTTGGTAAAATAAAATGTTAAATCCACGTGTGCAAAAAATGCACTACTTGTTGTATGGATGGATTAAAAACGATGAATTTTCAAGTTAAATTTTGAAATCAATAAGAATGTTTAAATCAATCGTCCTTGGCAAGTTTTCGAGAGCAATTTACATAATCTGTTAAGTAAAGTAAAGAAAATAAATACCAAAGAAAAGACTCGAAGAATACTGAGAAATAAATATATAATGTGGAGAAAAGTTGACGAAGCCAACCATAATTCTATGAGAATTGACTATCTTCTGAGTGAATGTTGAGCAATATATTTTTTCCCAGAATATAATAGACCCTTTTGGCACGAATCTTTTAAAAACCACTTCATAACAGTGTGTATGATTGATGATGATAAATAAATTACTACTGATTTATTTGTACGTTAGACTGTTCTTATAATACATTACAATTTGCAACCACGCATTCCTCTAGAATTTCATGAGTTTTTTCTTGCAGATATAGGATAGCGTTGTTTTATCTCATTAGAGTTTTCATTCCCTTTCTCTTTTTCAATTTTATAAGCTGTAATTTTATTTGTCGTCTTCAGGCTATCAACTGTCACTTGGCTGCTTTTGATTTATTATGTTTTGGGTGAAACAAAAGACAATCAAATTTCATTACTACTGTGAGTTATCGTTTCTCCTTACGTTCAATTTATTGCAGGTTTCATGAAATATGTACAACAAATCCTTATTTGACAGTTAGCAGTTCGAGACAAGCGTTTTCCAAAATTGATATTTGCTTGAGTAGTGACATTCTTCTTCTTCTTCATTCATTCTTCTTAATGACACCAATGAGTAGTGTGAAACAGAATTGAAAATATTAATCGGAGAAAGATTATGTTTCTTGGGTTTGGCGAAGGATAAAATTCAGAAGCTATTTGGGAACAATATGGCATATTGCTTGTATCTGTTCTGACAAGATATGGCTAAACTACGANGTTTGGGAACAATATGGCATATTGCTTGTATCTGTTCTGACAAGAAAAAAACTATGATAAATGCTTGTACGGCGTTCGGCGTTCTATTAAACTAAATTATGCACTATTTAAATTATGATCATTTTTATTTTTACGATATGTGATACCATGCTACTAGAGAAGATGGTTTAATTTTAAACATAATATGTATGTATACCTATGTTTAAAATACAACCATCTTATCTGCTATGCTGCAACCAGTTTCTTCAAAATCTATACGGACCAGTACGCGCGGTTTGCTAATGAAAACTACTAATTACTTCATGAGCATTATTTCTGTAAGAAAATATTATTTTTTATAACAAATCCGGCTTAGCTTAGGTTTTAGTAATAAAAATTACCAAGCATTTGCGTTTTAGGATTATGCAATTAGGCACAATGTGTTGTTAATGTGATGATGCCAATATGAAACTCGTTGCAAGTTCCAACAAAATTCTAGATTCACAGTAATGTTATCTGCCTATTTGCTGTTTACGACAACAACGTATGTGTAAGCAAAATTATTATGATAGCTAGTAACAAGTAACGTTTACTGGTTATCAACGAGAGTCAGCACCGGTTAAAGTGAAGGTGTTTATCGCCCTGTATGTATGTAAAGTATACTTATGAGTGTACCTATTTACTGTCACGTGTGAATGGAGAACACCAGATTGATAATTATACATTTATCAATTCAGTTTAAAGCTTCAGTTTTTACTACTTCAATACGACACATAATAATAAAAATAAAGCTAGTTTAAATACATGTATACAACGTTTGTAAAGTAAGTTGTCTCATTCGGGGCAATATGGACCCATGTGAGAGAGAAACAATCAAAAGCAAACATACATTACAAACTGAAAGAAATATAAAACTATAAAGATTTGAATCACCAACTTCGTTTTCTTCTTTTGTTAATTTCCTTCTCTCTCCGTAGGTACCCAATTTCCTACATTATGGGCAATAGACTTTGAGAAAGACGTAAGATACAACAAGAACAACTGTATAATACCGGGTTGTTATGTGTTGAGTACACCATATAGTTAAGCCCATTTATTACCGAAAATGAACAGAGATGATTCACGTTGATAGCTATTGTATTTATTGTTTCTTTTCCTGTGTGTTTTATCTTCATACGCTCATCTCTCTGCAATTTAATTTGCTTACGGACTCCTATATGTACCTACATTATACTCGTTACGTGTTATATGTTCGTAATATTTGCTAAGGTTGTTAATGTGCAAGATATTAGGTATTACAGCGCAAAAACGACAGTACTAAAAAATAATAACGCTGTACTGATTCAAATGGACAGTTACAAACATATATAGATAAGATAAAGTAACTATGTGTTTTAGTGGGCACTTTTGCCCTAAGAAAATGATTTTAAAGCTACATAATACTTTGTAGCTTATAATAGGTATCAAATTTAACATTTTCAACCATTTTGAAAGGTCCACGGTCTACCACATATTTCACTCTGCATGTTTTGAAACAGCATTTGACTTGTAAATGCGTTCTCAACAAACAGAACATGGTTTCGTTTTATGATAGTATTTATTTTTGTTAAATGTAATTTACTTCTTTTGTTGTGCCTGCCTGACCATTATTAAATTATAGTAGTTGGTCTTCCTGATGCTCAGCAGTGTCTGGCCTATAAGCACAAATTTCCCCATGACTTTGTATTATGTGCATCAAAAGAACAATAAAATTATCCTCGCTGCGCTTTTTATGATGATGATGGACTAGATGGACCATCACCACGATATTTTTGTGTAGTGTTGTACAGCATTTAGGCTGTTCATGCGGTTGTTCTTGTTCCTGCCGTTGTAAAAGTAATCAAATTTTTGCTACAATTACCGGAGCTTGGCGTTTTTTGTCTTGGTTTGTCATCTCCCTCTCTTCTAAAAATAAACCTAGTAATAATAAAAGTTGGTGGTTCTTTCATTTTTTACTGAGAGATGTATAAAGTTTTATTGTAGGTAAAAATTATATAAGGCTCTGAAAGCACTTCTCATTGACTTTCCCCTGCTTGCTTATATATACATACATACATATGCATTAAGGTTGGTTCGTTAAAACATGTGTAATCAAATTATTTCTTGGAAAAAATAACTAGCTTGATGATGATGGGCTGTTGGGGGTAAAAAAGGGTAATGTACATCACCAGGTACCTTTATTCTATACACTATATAGCACACTCAATAGCGCAGTATGGGTTTTTATAATGTATCACATCTCATCATGCGATCTTAAACGGTTAAGTTCACGGACAGACAGATTATAGTGCACTCGTGTGTATGTTATTTAGTTCGACGTAATAGCTCGGTACTCCGTAGTTTCTATATTTTCAAATTGTTAAATGTATGGCTGTAGAGAGACCAAGTAAATTGTTAAAATACACACCATGTAATAAGTCTCCGTATGGGAACACTTTTTGAAATCATTTCAATAAGTTAAGCGAGGCAAATGTGATTTACATTTAATTGGCTTTGAAGCACGGGCATATGATCATTTTTTCTACAGGGAAATTTTTATTTTCATTTTCACCCCATGGAATTTTATATAAATGATAAAGATGAAATTTCTGAAAAGCAAGGTAAATGTTGCTTGTGGGTAGTAGTTGTGGTGGTGTATTGTATAGTAGCCAAACTACATGAGCTGTGCGTGTGTCTAACCTTAATCACAACAGGAAACTTAATGAAAAGCGATTGGTTGTTGGTGTACTAGTTAGAATTAAAGATTAGAAAGCAGGAATGGATGAAATCTTCAAGAAACTATTGGTCTGTGTGGGTTTGTTGGATTTTCGGTAAAGATAATGCAAAAGAGGTATACATACCTCAATTGATAATGCACTGTAAACGTAGATCAATATTATTGGCTTTTTATAGAGATACTTATACGGGTAAAACATTTGTGCGTTATGCATGCATGCATCGATTCAATTCTTTTTCAGTGTGTCGCGCTTCAAACGTCTACAAGCTTTGACCAAGCTTGTACTACAACAAAAATAATTAAGATTCAATTTCAACCTTAGTGGATTACCCGATGGACGACACAGTCAATTAGGCTATGACATTGGCAACAGAAAACGTTAGTGAAGTCATAATGCTGTTATAGCGATGTCTCCGTAAACTCAATTACTTTATGAAATTTTGTTGCTGAGAATCAACTACATATACATATACTATATAGCAACATGGCTTTTTATCTTATAACGACCTGCGGTCACGTTTACCCGGTGTACGGGACCATTATTAAGTTAATATTAAAACATTAACGTTTTTAACTTTCCTAGATTTACTATATTTTACAAATTTTCATGGTACACTTATTTCATGACATATTAGTGATATTATGAAGTATGAGGAAACTTTATCCATAGAATATAAGTTTCTACTCCGCAAACAAGCGTATTAATCGTATGTAAGTATTATGCTGGAAAAGGTACTTTCTAAAAAAAATTCCTCGAATGGCGACATCAAACATATAATTACATGAGTTGCTAGCTTATGGTCCAAGTCTAGTAAAGACTGAAGAAAAATGAAATTACCGAGTTCCAGCACAACCTAAAGGAAAGGTTAGTTTAAAAGTTGATGTATGTATGTATGATATGCCTGTCTGCCTGCACCAACAACATCATCATGCCACATTAATAACTGGCCTTTTCCCTCTTCTTCAGCAGAAAATGAGAGAGACGATGCGACGGTTAGCTCATTTCATCTATAATTTCGCTGCTATTCAACTTGCTGGCTCGGTTAACTACGCCAGTCCCACGTTTTTTGTATTAAAAGGAAATCTAGGAAAAGTTGTAAATGACAGCTGCTTAGACAATATGGGATAAATGAGATTTTAACAAGCGTTTTTCATTCCCGTGTGGTACACTGCCCTTTCAGTGTTCCATATGGTAAATCGACTGTCTCTTCTTCATGCATAAGTATACACAAAGTAGATGAACGCTGGTGGTGCGACTACTGACTGGCAGAGTAACAGTTGTAGTACTTCTGCTATATCCTTGAGCCTTATCGTGGTAATAATATTGCGTATACATGTATCAAAAGTATTATTTTAAGCCCTAGGACAGAATTTTCTTGGTAATGATGGTACCTATATCCTACCCATTATCCAGTTTAGCTAAAAAGTCCTCACTCTTTTATGCCAGTAAAAGCGGACATTTCACTTCGACATCCATATTACTATTAGTCGACAAGAGAGACAGAGAAAGGACACTGCTGCTGCTACTTTTTATATCTGTATCCACGAAATATCGCATGAACGACTGATGATGATAGAGACGGGTAGGATGATGATGATGATGATGATGACGACGAGAAATGAAACATTCTCCTATCTCTACACTCCGGGCATGTTTAAATGAGATCGGTTATCATCCGCCAGTACTAGTCCGGGATAAAGAATATCTTTGACGTAGTCGAGTTTTCTGTTTTACTTAAGCTTTTGCCAACTTTATGAGGGTACCTAATAACTGCTGCGTGTATGTATGTATGTTCGCCAAAATGTCCAACGGAAACATTCATCTATAAATCCCATCAAGCAAATGAAAGCTAAACTGGCGTCTGGTGTTTGTGAAACCTTGTTAGTGTTATGATTCTGTTGTTTTGCTAGAAAAAGTATTTAAAAAAGAAAAAGTGAACAACCTCATCATAGTTTAACATACTCATCATTATTGTTATTATTATTACATGTTATATAATCATCCCTATCACCAGCATCATCACCGCATCACTAGCTAAAAACGTTGGTTTGATCTTCATCAGTAAAAAATAAACATTTTGTGTACTCCTGGAAATCATCCAGTGTAGTTGATAGTTTTGACAGCTTGATATCCGTCGTTGTACTTACATTGAACATGACCAAATGAATCTTTATATATTACACGGTTATATGGTACTTTTTGTATCCATCCAAAATGATAATGACAATATTCACATAATACAGTTGAGTGTGTGCTGCTTATTTTCTTCCCGATGACTTGCACACGTACCAACTAACACCATACACAAACGGATCCCTTTGATGATACGAGATGATCATGATCGTCACTACTCACTTCAGCACAGCTATAGTACAAGTCTTCAAAGAGGATGAAATTTTTGGTAAAGCTAATATCGACTACCTATCGTAGCAATAAATACTACATTTTTGCGCTTCATCCCATCTAACAAGTAAGTTCACTTGATGATAAAGCAAAAAGAAACAACGAACAGCTCGTTTTTTTTCATTTTAAACAAACTCAGCTTGAATAACAATAGCTTTTACGGTGGTGGTGGTGGTGATAAAGGGAGAGCTGATATTAGAGCTTGTGAGCTCTTTGAGAGTAGCTTTTTTTTGAGTTGAGCTGCTGCTGGTTTGGTAGTTCTACACAGCAATAATGCGATGACATATTTTATGATGTGGACAACAACAAGCAAAGTATGGCTCATTTTTTCTGCCGGTGTGGTGAGTGGTGGTGGTGGTGGGAGCTATAGAAGTTGATGATGATACTGTTGTGGTTGATGTTTTGCTACTTTATTGTTATTATTATTCTTCAATAATTCAATATGATGATGGTATTAATGTATACGTAGGTATTAATATGTATACTCGTTTGCCAATCCTACTATAATGATAACAACCCTATAATACATTTACACGGTGAAATCGTGTTTATACAGGCATATGGTCGGGTAGTTGTGACAGAGTTGAGTTTTTTTACACCAACCCTTTGTATGACAGTTAATATTACGCTGTTATAAAAGATGTTGCGGCAGGAGTGATACAAAATCGTAAATTGTTTACTCCTTTTATTAGTTGTACAATTATTATTACAAACGCACATACATTTCTTGAGAATAAACGTCTATTTCAAGTTGTAAACCTGCCATTATTTATTGTAATTTTAAACATATTCATAGTCTGAGTTATAGATACTCGCCAACTACCACTTTGTCCATTAGTTTGTTGGTTGTTACCTGTATAATGGGAAGAGAATGAACAGGAGGGAAAAAATCGGCAAGTGAAGCATAGTAAAGTTAGTTTATCACTGGTCACTACTGCATGAAAATAGAGGTGGAGAGGTAGAGTTTGTGTGATACAAAGCAATAACAATCAAATCATACTTACATGCAGGAATATTAAGAATGATATAGTTCAGAAGATAGCGAGGGAGCGGGAGAGAGAGAGAGAGAGAATACTTAAGCTTGTTTCAGATTTCTTTTAAAAAGATGACTAACTAGTTTGCTTTGCTTCCTCTTTGACAGTTGCTTTTAAAGCAAATGCATTTTGAATGGTATGATTTATTTGGCAACCTTATAAAGCGGTGTAGTTACAGTGTGTAGTTCGAAAGGTGATATGTACATAATGCCGACCTTTGTATCGTGTTGTAATGGAAGATGACTTGAGTTACAAGCAAGCATACACCATTTTTTCAGTAAAAGGAGCACTGATTTTGGAATTTAAATTAGTTTGAAAGAATCTTTACACAGACGTGGATATCAACTTTATAAAAGGTACGGAAAATACGTACCATTATTCACATAATGTTGTATAAACTGGTAAGAATAAATTGGGATAAATACTGCGGAATAATATGGATTTTACTGCTAAGTTATACAATGCGAAATACAATGCATCCTCGACCGTCCGATAAGAGGAGATGAATATTCTGTCGAGAACTACAGGGATATCGTAATTGCTTCTACTTGTTCCTGTTTTGATGGTTCGCAAAGAAGGTTGGTAAAGTTCCGACTGCAAACAGTATTACTACCAAAAAAGATCAGAAAATGACTTGATTTTTAAGGTTACATTTCTGTATATTGTATATCTATATGCCACGTCGGTTGTGCGTGTGATATAATAGTTTCAGCATTCATTATACAAACTTAATTACTTGGTAGGAATGTAATAGGAATGTATTTTTTTAAATGACTTATTATCAAGAATAATACATGCCATATTTGTCCAAACCTGCTGAAAAGCTGTTTAAAAGAATGTGGCGATGTAGGCAGGAATAATAACAATGATGAAACTAATACCACTACTGGCTTTGCTCCGTATATATTTTTTACCTTCTTTCTATTGAACAAAAATGTGCGTAGGAGTGATTGTTGAAAATTATATCTTATTACTGCCGGTTATGTCGCGCGATACGCCTGACAAAGTTATAATAATTTTAAGACTTATTTTGAAACCGAACCCACACCTAGCACCTTTTTCGCCAGCGATGCAACTGCACTAGTGAAAATTTTGTAATTTCATTTTGACAGGGACAAATGCTTCGTTTCCTCTGAAATTTTTTTTCTTCTAGTAGATCCCCGCTTTGATGCTGGTGATGAAAGAAACCATTTCTTGGAAATACATAAGCATAAATTATACAGGGTAGTGCACATAATATATCGGATTTTCGTACAATGCACCGCTATTACACAGACACGCATTTCTAAAAACAGCGCTGAAACTAGCATCTATCAAAACAATGACTTCGTCTTTTTCCATTCCGTCGGCGTTGTTGGTGCTGGCTGGTGCTGATGATGGAACCATTTTCCTGTACGTGTACGTACTACGTGCGGGTGTTCGTTCCTTGTCATCGACGGCGGCAGCGGCAGCCCCAGTGCTCATTCGTTAGTCCTGGGACAGAGACAACTTTACAACCCGAGTATAAAACAACAGATGGAGAGTAGGCGGGCATGTATACGCATAATAACTTGCTGACTATTGCCAGCTAACAAGGGTTCCTCGAATTTTCTCCACTCCAAAGTGTTTTTTCGCCATTCACAACCCTCCAATAATGGTGCCTACTATTCCAGTAAATCCATGCTGATGTGATTTCCATCAAACAGAAGAGACAATAGGTAGAAACCTTTGTTCGTCGTGGGGTTGTTAACATAAACCCCTATTCAATTTTTGTAGATCAATATTAGTATTTCTATCGTCATCATTATTGTGATCATAAATCCATGTTTCAGTGTGTACATATTATGTTTAGGAAAGTGTTAAAAGCATAGTGTATTATCTTCATGCCAATAGGATATACCAAAACCCGGGAAGACGGCAATTCATTTTCTTCATCGATTTTAAAATATTATCTTACTTATCCGGTGTATTTAATATTATTATACTTTCCGAAAACATCACCAACCTTACCATCCATTTGTCAATTTATTCTTCACTTTTTTATCAAGTATTGTACACACATCCTAATAATGGCATGCAAAGAAAACCGACATCTTGCATTTTCCTCAAGTTTCTCCCTTGAAACTCTTCTCTGTTTCGCCATGATCGGTATTGACACGGCCGCCTTGTTTTCATGTATGTAGTAATGAATAGAGAAATTATATTATGCCATACTTTGTTTTATTCCATCATGTCAGCAATATTAGTACACTTGCTCTCCCGTGTTTTGGGCACCGTTAAAACCTACGCAAACATGTACAAAGAGTGCCCATGTACATGTGTGCATACAGGAACGTGTGTAATGCATGTTTAAGTGTGAAAATGAAATGTATCAGCCGCACTGTATTGAATAACGATTTATCACCTTGTTTTCTACGGTAATCCATCACTGTCTGACTGTTTACTTAATCCTGATTCATGCTTCTACTTCTTCCTATTTCACTCCTATTGCTGTTACTACAACTCTTTCCCTTTCTCGCAAACCCTTTTCCCAGGAACTAGAGGGAGAACAGGAATGAGGATGGATGCTTGTGTGATTTAGCCGTGCTGTTGCACACTTCGCTCTACAACTGCTACTCCGAGAATTATTCGCTATATATCCCAACAAGCGGTACGAGGACCACTATTTGCTCCCCGTTTGAAGTTTCCTTGAACTGGAGTTGGATGGATGGATGGAGAGTTAAGAATGAATGAATAGCCGTAGAAAGGAAGGAGATGACTGGCAACTTTTTAGCAACCCTGTTTTTGTGTCAGAAAATAGAAACAAGAGTGGTGGGGGGTTCGTGCTAAGAGAAATCCGAGCCAGACTGCATGTCCAGTTTTACAAGTAAGTAGGTAGAGTTGAAAAACACGGGATTGTTGTAGTACGTCTATTTGCAGCAGTGTAGTAAGTGATAAGTAAATACACGTAATTTTTTTCCCACACCGATTGAAAGGAAGCGTTGAAATATAGACTGCTCGGCTGCTGTGTATATAGACATGCTTTGTATTTTGCCCCAAGGAGGCGTGTTTTCATGGGATTTGATTTTTTGTGGTTTGATGCTCTTTGGTTTGCTGATGGATGGATTTTCGGCGAAAACAGGGTAAAAGCACGAAATGGGAAAGGAGGCCAAGCACAATAGTAATGATGCTAAATGTATTTTGGTTCAGGTACGGTAATGAATGAATGTAAATAAGTTCCCCAAAAGTCCTGCAGGAATTGTTCATACAAAAAGTTTAAGTTTATTAAAAAATAAAAGTCGACAAATTTTTCACTTCTATTTTACTTTGTTACTTCGAAAATCGATTTTTCAACACACTAAACATATTAAATTAACGATATTCACTTCTGCTAAAGTATTTTAGGAAGATACAATACACAAACTGCCTATCAAACGTGAAGCCCAAAAAATTCGTTGCTCTCCGACGAGCAACGAACAAAATGAAAGTCATGGTGTGTTGTTGTGGTGTATTTCTTGAATGCTTTCTGGGTGTAACATTTGATAAGATAAATTATGAGCCTTATTGCCACCTTGGGCAACATCGCAATCTCTTCTCAATCCTACATGTACCAGATCAAGCAGGAACCAGTGCAACCATGAAGAAAATCCATATATTACCCATCTTCGTCTACTTCATCATCCCTACCAGATTTTTAAAATCTGACACAACCATCATTATCTCTCATCATCATCATCGCGCCGCCATAACATGTAGCTGTCTCCTGCTTCTTGCACACTGTATTACAAGCTCACGATTTTTTAAACCTGACTGAGCCAAAAATTCAACGAAAATATATAAATTTACGCATGACTTTTGAATTTTCATATTCACATGTAAAATCGAACTACTTACCTCTGCCCTTACAATCTACTTACGACCATCTAATCTACACGATGCATAGGGTAAATGTCTATAAGGAACTATATTTTTTGAGAAACCAATAATTTGAAGCTGCTTTATGGACTACCGTGTGTGTGAGGCAATGAACGCTTACTTTAAATAAAATACTCGCGGTGGAAAAAAACAGGAGCCATCACAGTCATCTTACTTTTCTCATTCATCTGCGCTTCTGTCTGATTTTTAGTCACGGTTACAATATGCTCCACCGTATCAAGATGAAATTATCCCTGTAGGGAGCTTCGTCGTACATTCGCCTGCGAGTTGGTGATTTGCTTAAAAACTCACTTTGTGTTATACTGTTCTAATGTATACGTATAATAATAACAAACACACATAGACAAAAACTTTACATTATTTAGCATATTATTATATAGCACCTGAGTTTGTGTATAACTGCAGCCTGTAAGGGAATTCAAGAAGGAAAAAAAGTGTGGTAGCAATGCACTCTGAGGTGGCTCGCAGAAAACAATCGAAAAGTTTCATTGGATTAAAGGCAAAAAGCATTTATCATCCGTAGAGAAAAAGAAGGAGAAAAAAAAGAATGCTATTTTATTTCAGTCGCATCCATCTTCCTTTTTTATTATTGCTGCTGAATAATGGTAAAGCACACCGATATACCTATGTTGGTTATATTATTGTATTGTAAAGTCAGCAGACACACTGGTGGTAACTTATCGGATTGGCATGTCATGTTAATAATAATATACCATTTTTGAAGTGGTTACTTCTTGGCTCATGGCTGCTGCTGTTGCTGCGATGCGAGTTGGCGCTTTTTGGTACAATACTGTTTATTGCTGCTAGCTTTTCTGTGCGAAGTGGTGATGGCGAGTAAAGTAGGTAGGTAATCAAACGGAAGCTTGTGGCTACTGTGCCTTTCTGCTACTGTAGCAGGAGCAGTATAGCCAGTTAACAGCAATCTGTTGATCATCATCATCAACCGCATCGTCATCATCATCAGAAGTTTTACTACCTGTGGTAATGTTACGAAAAAAGCCTCTTGGTCTTCTGCAATCAGCGTGGCTTGTCGTCTCTGCGTCGATGAGGAATATTTACAACTTACAGCCAAGTGTCGAGTGGAGCCACACAAAAGGTTGTTAAGTTAGATTCGATGACTGCCAGAGGATAAGACGGTGCAATACTATTTATTCTTCGGAGAGAGAGAGAGAGAAAGGCTTTATTATTCTCAATCTTCATATCGCTTCGTCTCTGTCATGTCGTGAGTGCAATATTGCTTCGTGTCTTCTGTTTTATTCCTAAATTGCCCCTGCTTAGGTTTTATAGAATAAAATCAAATGAAATATCCACGTGAAAAAGTTGATAACAATGCAAGTCAAATGTCAATCCTTTTTTTCATTACACGCCTACTGTTTGTTATTTTTTTTGCTCAAGAGATGATGATAATGGTAGAAATGTAATGGTGGGGCTCTGACTGTTGGATATCTGTCTGTTTTGTGATTGTGTGATTACCTATCACGATTCTCATTTAAAATAAAGTTTTCTTCGGGAGGAATGGCACATCATTTAGTTAGCAGAAGGGCCAGACAACGTGTGTATAATACATATGAAATCCTCTTATTTCGAATTATTAATAGCAGCTATAAAAAGCAAAAGAAAAAAGTTCAAGATATCAACTTCTTGTCATAGTAGATAGGAAAAACTCTATTGTTTTGTTTTTTCGCCCCTTTTTGGTAGAATACTCGAAGCGGTTACGGTGTTAAAACCACTTATCAAATTGTACTGGTGACAGGACTTTTTACAGAGGAGGTGGAGGATCTTGTTCAATTCATTACTTTATTTACTGCTATTGTTAAAATGGTGAATGAATATATATGCTTATCCGCTAAAAATTCCTTTTCAGAACGTTTACCACAACAATGAAATGAGACTTTATAATAGGAAATGATATCATCATTGCCCACTCTGTTGCTTGTTGACTTTGACGCTGCACGCTATTCTTTTTATCCCATTATCGACCGAGCAGGAATTTATTTTACTTTTAGTGATGTGATGATATACGCAGACATGTTGCAATTGCAAAGCGGCCATTAACTGGGTTCACAAAAATTCATCTCCATTTTTAGCCAGTCTCTGAAGCAGTTTTTAAGGATTTTCTTAACATTTTTCTGTAAAACGAGTAGGGGTATCGATATCATCATGTGTAACGGTGGATGATCTATCAAATTTTATTTACCAAATATGCTTAATCTTTATTGAAATGCCTATTGCTTATACTACACAAAAACGTAAGAACCTATAACCACCAAAAAAGTAACCCATACACATTTGATAAAGAACCCGTACGGCTTTAATGATATAACTTACATTGTAATGGCAGCAACTAGAGAGAAAAAAATATTTCGAGAAAAATCTCATTTAACGAAAGGTAGTTAGGTATTTGACAAAAGAAAAATTGTATTGTGCATTTTAGCATATGTAAGTGATATAGTAAAAACTGCTATCATTAAGACTTTTACAAACTAACTCAAAACGGATTTCTCCGTCAGCTAAAAGTATCAAGTAAGCACATTGTCAGGTAAAATATACTGCACAAGTGAAAAGCTGATTTTTTTCCTAGAACATTTGTTACTTATTATTACTATTAAGTGTATGGCTACAGCTATAATCAGAGTAGTATTTTTGTACAATACTTAAAATAAATCCTATCTAAAATGTCAAAACATTTAATACCAATTTTGGCAAAAATTTCAAAGTTAAGTGTAATGTACGTTCAAGTAAAAACTTATTCTTTTCAGAGTTACAAAAGTAGTATCACATTGTGTTTAACTTTAGGCTGAAAATCAGACAATTCGTACGAGCGACATATCTCAGCGGTTTTTTAACAAAGAAAAAGTTTACTTTGCACAGTTGTTGCAGTGACAAAATGCAAGGTATAACACTACCATCAATTCCATGATATAGTGCGAGGATGCAAAATGTAACCATACTTCTTCAAATTAGAATTTTCTGACATTGAGTCAGCCCTCTTTTCGAGAAGAAAATTATCATAAAAATTAACTGGTATAACACAACACGTTACACGTTTCTTGCAACAGGCTAGTTGTATTTTTACTCACTGATACGAACCATTACGTTTTATTTAGTGCATAAATCTACAAACTTACATC
>JAHZNB010003049.1:0-22044 GCA_027744295.1 Callyntrura guangdongensis | reverse complement strand
TTCTACTTGACATAATCGAACCAAATTTGGTACACGGGTACCTTAGGTCAACATCTCTCTTGGTATTGAATTTCAACCCCAGATGTCACTTCTGACCGGATATATGGGGGTCACCAGGTCGCATGCATTTACGCTTGCATGTTCACTTGTATCGGTATCAGTATCGACGACGCTACGGAACTTACACATATCTGAGTTACACTCATCTCGTTTAATATTTAACTATTTTAAATACTTTTATATCTCAAATAAAGTTAATTTCTGATAATGGCAAAAGTGTTGCCACATCCCGCGCAAATTGTATCACGGGAAACCGTCCGGGAAAAACGCCTAAACCAATTCTGTTTTCACCAATCCGTAGACATTGTTACTAAATTTTATTTGATGAATCAGAGTTTGAGGATCAGAACTTTATAAGCAATAAGAACGTATGTACCACACACCATCAGCAGAGCTCAATGTGAACAGTGCCAAATATGTATGTTAATACCAATGCAATTGGCTATGCAATAAAACATTTCGTATTGCATAAGGTCAGGTCGATTCTAATTCTAGTCGTGCTCTACGTGTGGCGCTGCACGTTAAAATAAGTGATTCGATTTAGACAGATATAGCAATGCCAATACGTGCGTGAAAAATTCAAAAATTTGGTCACACCTATTGACAACCGACCTTATATAGGGATGAGCAAATTTTGTATAGAATAAGAATATGCAAAACATGTGAGTTTATTATCATTATAATCAAAGAGTAGCTCGTGCATTTCATACAGTGTTTTTTATTAATCCGAAGGTGCCATGAATAAATAATTTGCTTGAAATAACGAATTCATCCGGTTTAGAATAAAGGTACACAAACATACGGAATTTATTCGCCAAAAATTTATATATATTGATATGAAAATGGTATTAACGTACATAATACTGCCACAAGGCTGTCAAGTATTTTATGTACATGCACTGCAATGTACAAAATGATTATTTAAAGGGATTCCGGTAATCAAATAGTCAATTGATGCAATATTTTAAAGCTACAACATTACGCAACAAATCTATATACACTGTAAGCACATGTCGTCCGTAACATGCTGACTACAACTCTCGTTTCCATGTCAGTCTTCCTTCTGAGTTATCCTTCTCAAAGGGCTCTGAATACTGCAAGAGGTCCTTTGGAATTTGATCGGATGATATCGTTTCTAACAGCATTGGTTCCCATTGATTGCGATCCTGTCCATAAATGATCATGTCATTCTGCGATTGCGCACTTAAAACCGAGTATATTGCTCTAAAGATAAGTGGGGCGCCCACAACCACAATCTTATCTCTCCAGTTAGGATAATTCGGCCCTATGTTATAACTAGTGTCCCGGTACACCTGCAAACCTAAATATTTTGATATTAAACGTCTGATAATAATTTACACTACAAAATACAAATATGTCACTCAACCACTAAACATGAATGCATACATGAAAGACAGGCGTGTTTAGAAGTTTCAAAATCCACCAAATTGACAAGCATCACAACCTGTGCTACATCTTTTCCGTCATCTCGTAACTTTTTCACATGAGCATCAGCTTCTTCAGCCCACATTATCATGTACCGTTGGAAATGGTCGTAAGCCTTTTGACCTATTGCTAAATAACCAGCGACATCCCACTTTCCCAAGTCAATGTACATTACTGCAGAAAAAACGTATTTGATATTCAAAATCGTTGAGGTAAGTACTCATGAAAAAATCCAGTCAGTTGAATATCTCAATTACAATATTTATAAATGTATCTGATCACTTCGTTTTTCGTTAATAAAATAGAATTAAAAAAATTATATTATTGATGTGATAAACAGTACTAACTCACTTGGCGTGCCGTTCTTGTCACTGGTGTCACGGGAGTAAGGAAATCGCTGACGCATATCTGACCAGTCCTCCTTCAAAATCATGTTTATCCTTTCTTTATCCCTCCACGCCATTGTCTGGAACCGCATAAAATCAGTAAATTGTAAATACCAGAGAGGGGGGTCTTTAAATATTTTTTAAATCGGTATTTTATGGTGTTTTCATTAATTAAAAAAATAAAATTAGGTTAGGTTGTACAAACGGGTTAGGTTAGTTTCTGCAAATAGGTTAAGTTTTATAAATGCAAATACATAATAGTATTAGTAAGGTTTTGGTACGTAAATTCCGAATTTAGAAAAAACTATCAACGACTTTTGCATTTTTGACCACCAATACTTAATGCTTACTTACAATTTAAAAATATATGCTAATGTTCTATATAACCTTTTCAAACGCTTGGAGAGTCACGTCCACATCAAAATCGTTGAATTTTAGCCACCTCGCCAAATAGTAATCGTCTGTCATGTAAGGTGGTGCTTGCAACTCCCGTTTTTTCACCAGTTCCTTTAGCCTGTCAATGGCCTCTGTTTCTTTTGTACCTAGCTGTTGCATATTCAAGGAAACAGAGAGACACACTTCAAAAAATAAATGAAGCAGCAGCACCATTCCCGAAAATTTCATGTCAAGTTTCCACTGCATTTTGTTGTTTCTCAACAGGGAAGTTATACTACCGATCTGTTCAACGCTCAAAACAAATATGTAACACCAGTGNTGTTTCTCAACAGGGAAGTTATACTACCGATCTGTTCAACGCTCAAAACAAATATGTAACACCAGTGTCATGTCATCAAGCTTTCATTGGGTTTAAGTTACATGATTTACGCCTCCTCTGTGGGCCGATCACGTGTGCAGTTGCAGTTGATGTCAGAAAATTGATGCAGAGAAAAAATGCCTTGTTAACAACTGAAAGAGGACGTCAGTAGTAATAAGTTTATATCCCTGTCTGTCTGTCTCTCTCTCTCTCTCTCTGTCTGTCAACACGATAACTTTTGCAGGAAAAAGAATTTTGAAATTCTGTTTCGCCAACCAATAGATCGATGGCACTTTTGATCATCAGTGGGCGTCAAACTTTGAAAATTGTTTTGCCTGTAACTCCGAAACGGTTAATCCGTTTGAGATGGGGTTTTCGCCAATAGACTTGCAGAGACAAGACCTATAACAAATATCAGCATGGCATCTTAGTGGTACACTCTCGGGGTAAAAACAAGAAACCCCTCTTATTTCTTTGACTGTTAACATAACAATTATGGACAAATTTGGTACACAGGTGCCTTGTATTTTTTTATAAGAGTACCAAGTTTGATCTAGATTGGTGAATAACTGTGGCTTCCAACAGGGATCCAATGTAAAATCGGCAAATTTCATTATCACGTATTCGAATCTTTCAGTAGTTGTCCAGTTTGGGTTTACACCATTGTCGTTATATTGTGCATTAGATATATCTATAAAAAATGTAATTATGGAGTTAGAGAAACCACTATAATCGATAGAATGCATGATAGCAGCTGTGCATATTCATAAAGCCAAACTCTAGACTTACTGAACTGGAATCTGGATCTGGACTATTAACAGATATGCAATCATGAAACTAGAGAGGGAGTACAACCCTTGAACATACCTAATTAGTTACTCTCTGGTATTCAGGCGAATGCAAAATAATTCGACACACAACATTCTTATTGCAACGAAAAACATGACATTTTTAATTAATTATAGAACCATTATTTATCATATCATTAAACATTTGTAGTGTGATAGTAATACGATACAGACATACTTAAATTCATGCATATCGCATACAACAAAAATTGATGTATACACTATACACAAAGTTGATTTTATACTTTACGGTACGGTGATTACAGAATTGAATTAGACTTTGGGATTCTTAATGGGCGGTAGACTAGACTCCATTGAGTTTGGAGAGTATTGAGAGTAGGTAGGCTTTTAAATCGGAGAATGAAATAATTTACAATGGACATATTTAAAAAAACGTCTTCACATATAAACCTAAATTTTCATACCTCGTCGACAAGGGAAATGACAATCGAACTGAATGGTCACCAAGGGGAATGATGGCGTGGATAAAAAAAAATATATAAAAACGAAAAACCATAAAATTACAATTTTAACAATAGAATCACAGGAACGGTATCTCAGTTGATACATCAATGTACAATCAAAGGAATGTAAGATAATCGGTCCATCATACAAATCTTCGGCATTTATCTCGAAAAAATTATAAAACTGTATACATTTTTTGGTTATATATTATGTAGAAGAGTTACATTTGAAAGCGCGCACACATTTTTTCCAATTCCAAATAATATACATTTATAATAAAAATCTGACGACTTGCCTTGTTTTTGTAACGTCAATTTTAAACTATTTTTTCCAACATTCCGTGGAGGGTACAAGTTGCTGTTACTCGGATCAATCAGTAAACTTGCAATTTGAACTTGATTTTTAGTTAAATCTATAACGAAATGTGGCTACCTTAGACTTATACAAAGTTGGGATAATAAAAGTTAAGGATGCATTGCTGACTCTTGGCAATAAAATTATTAGTTCCCTTAAATGTGAGTCGTCTCACATAAAATATTTCCATTTGTAGATTTCCACACTTTTCCAACTACTTAAAAAACTTGCCGATTATAAACTTTCAATCAAGTGCTGTGATGACAGACTGACTGCCCAAATAAAAGGAAAATTAGCAATAGTCAAATTAAGACAAGTTAAAGAACCGGTTCTAACTTAAAAAGTTAATAGTGAGAAAAACATTTACAACAAAATAAATAGCGAATATTATGGAAAAAATATAACAATTTTGCTATAATCTTCCTTTTTCTTGTATTTGATTTAAAAAAAATTTAAATTCTACCTTGACTTTAATATAAAAAGAAATGTGAAACTACAAAACAACAAATGATAACTTGCTATTAAATTTTCTCCATATCTCAGTTAGTTGCCCGCCGTTTGCCATAAATACTCTCATTTCACTACGGTAAATGATTTACAATTTTACAAAGTATACACTACAATTACTTATATCAGTTCTAGTATAATGGGATTTAACACACAAATATCGATGATACGACTCAAAATATTAAAGGAATATTTTATTTTATCTTAAAAGTATCCATTCATTTATGTATAGTGCATCTGCATATTCTCGACATGCCATGAGAATGATACACAGGTAATCAAGTCAATTCTATTCAAGTCAAGATATCAGATAGGTTTTTAGAATAGCTATTAGGTGTCATACATTTGGCTACACGTTAAATTACAATTTTATTTCTATAACCACTACTCACTATTTAAAAGTTCAGCCTTGACATCCCCCAAGCATGATTTATTTATTTTTTAAAATAATATGATGCTTCTGCTGTTGCGTTATATATACACGTTATATACTAGTAATTTAAGTACTTAAGATGCATACAAGTTTTACACATATTTGGGTTGATATGCATCTAAATATATTCTAAATAATAATAATATTTCAAGATAAAGTTAGAACGACACGGTTAGAATCTAAGACCTTTTCGGAAAAAGTTTTCTTTGTTCCCGTTTTACAATGATGTCGATGATGGACAGACATTTACCTAGTAGTATTGATAAACATGTGTAAATGCGGGGATAACAACGTTGTTGAAAGTCTGCAATGCAAACTTGCTTAACTCGATCAGCCCTTTCTAATGAGCCGTCATAGGATATATGAAATAATGTCAAAATGCCTTCCCATGTTCTCATACACTCCAGGGAGACTTTAAATTGACTTTAAATATGGACTAATTCATGCTCAGCTCTATAAGAATTTTTTGAATGAGCAGTCACATCATACGGGATACAATAGAGTGAAACTGCTTTCCTTATCATGGTTCCCTTGTTGGGGTTGATCGATTTCGCTCACAAAAAATGCAATGAGCAAAATGGGCAAACGCAAATGCTCATGAGATGATACACTGACGGAAAGACAGATTCGATTACATCATTACTACTTGCTGAAATTCTTTCAGATACTAAATAATGCTGAAAGGAATCACAACCACTCTTAGCAATTTCTGTACATATTGTTATAAGGTTATCATTTTATCAATTACAAGTATTATCATCATTAATAGATCCTCTTGGCAACTTCCGTTTTTTTCTCATCGGGGATAATGCCCTTCGATTTGTATTTACACTTATTTATTTTAAATGCTTTAAATTGTAAGTCCTTAGTTATCTGTCTTACGTTAGAGATGAAGTGACACAATATTTGTAAATAAAGTACACACACAAACAGCAAATATATATATATAAATCGTATATACATAGCTCCATAGTTTCAATGCTAAACCCTGCTTTACATTTTTAATTCCCGCTAATATTTTGCAGATACAGAGTAGAGGTAATAGCGGCAGAGCATTTTTTATATGACCTGACAATTAAAATACAAGAACGTTCTAATTTTCAGGGTAGCTTTCTCAAATGGGGAAAATAAAACAGAAATAGTGAATAAATAGTTAAATTAGTACTGTATTTAGAGTATGGTGGGCTAATTATACAGCAGATTAGTGCTGATTGTATTTGTATTGCTTGACATTCGACAAGATGAATATTGAATGATCCATACGCCACATGTGCCAAGCATAGTGCTGATTTTACAGAGATTTAAAAAATGAAAGTACAAGTTTGAAATAATTCTACTTTGATTTTCCTTTTGTATTATTTATCTACATTGAGTTAGATACGCACTGAAAAT
Source organism: Callyntrura guangdongensis (assembly GCA_027744295.1). NCBI lineage: Eukaryota > Metazoa > Arthropoda > Collembola > Entomobryomorpha > Paronellidae > Callyntrura > Callyntrura guangdongensis. Next base: position 15,399 of record JAHZNB010003049.1, on the reverse strand, counting down.
TGGTACGTCCAGGATATATTTCATTTGTTGTATCAGATTGATCATGATTTAGATTTGTAAAGGTGCTCTCATCTCTCTACGTCGCGTTCGAAAAAATGTTACTGAGAAGTATAAGTTTGAAACAAAGTTTAGTACAGTACATTGAAATTTCCAATAATGTACAGTAATACATACCATGTACATTAAATACTAATTTATATATTTTAAAATTGTACTACAATCTAAAGTTTAAATATTGTTTTTGGTACAAGGGAACCCTGCTATTCCTTTCAAAAATAATAAAAAATAATCACTTACAAAGTTTTAATTGGTTTAATTATTCCTTTTTACCGTTTTGCTAATCATTTCCATAAGCATTGTATATGTTCCAGAGCTAATACGATTCCTTTCTTTTAGTTTATTATTATTTATTGATAATAATAAAAAAATAATAATAATGTAATAATAACAGCAATAATAATACAAAATACAGTTTAAATGATGACCGACCTGCCTGTTTTAACAAAAACTTCGTTTGTGTTTCCCATTCATTGATCCCTTCATACAGATTAGTATTAGTAACCCGAAATAAAAGCTTGAATCTCAGGAGTAAGGAATTTTTATATGGTTGAAAATACATTTATTACCCAACCATTGTTTAAAATTATTCACTCAATAAAATTGGCGAGTACGTGTTCAAGGTTCGGATGAAATCAAACAATTTGCTACCAGCAAGCAAAGCCAGAATAATGTCAACTTAAGATTTGCTTTTTTCATCATATCCATGTTTCCGGTCAGGTACAAAAATTGTGCCTCTGCGACATCTTCAAAATATTTTGACAATGCCAACATAAAAATATGTATACAACTGTAGAAAAAAAATTCTCTTCGTTCCGTTAAACCTCATTAGTGAGGCTATAGTGACCGCCCGCTCAGGGTCATCCAGGGAAGTCAGTAAAACGTTCAGTATCTAAAGGAGCCCGTTACAAAGCACCGTAATGTATCATTGTTAGTGCAGTTCAAATTAAAGAGTTAAGAAAATTGGCTTTAAATTCTGTTATTCGTCTAAATTATTATCCAGGATATATTTTAAAAAACACAAACCAAAGTAAAGTTGTGTTGAGTAAAAAGTTGTCTAATATGTAATCTACGTACACTTAGTAAAGTTGTGTTTTACTGTTCCATGAATGCGGTAGTTCTAAAATACGTTATTAGAAACAAACATAGCTACATCAGGAACAGAATAGTATCAATTGTCTGGTACGTTAATAGTTATCATATTATATATATAGAAGGGCATTTCGCATACATGATTTTGTGGAAGGGACACACGGGTAAACGATGTTGTTAATGACGGAAAATGGTTCAGAGGAGTTTCTGATATACCGAACGGTCACTGTACATAGAAAATATTAATATTTGTTACAATTTTTTGTAAATGTTAGAAGCACCAATCGATTTCTTTTAAAAAATTCCATTTCTGTTTCCGATTCCTTTTGTGTGCTTAACGCGGAAGAAATTATCATCATATTTTGATTAAAACTAGTATTTGGTTACGGGATCTTGTGGACCACCGTGTTTTTTGAGCTGGACTGGCGAGTACTTTCATTGCTGAGCAGATTCATTCTGTTGTGTTTGCTGTGTACCCATACATTGAAGAAAATGTTTTATAAACTGGATATGAACTTAAAATTACATGATACTTCATATTTCTCACGTGTTTTGTAAAAACTGGCCCAAATGCTGACAATTTGTCATCAGATTAATTGATTCAAAGTGTTTGTCATATGTCACCGGTTCCCTACTTTTTTACTATAAGCAAAATTAAAATCATAAATAGAATTACGACTGACACGACTAATCATTATTATAATCTTTTTTCATCATTCATTGCTTAGTTTTCCCATGATGATTACATTGGACTAATGCATTTCATCATCACCGTCAAATCACCTTAGCCTTAAATCGAAAATTTCACAAGGAGAAAAGGTACACAATCATCTCATCGTATAATTTATGTAATTCGTGATAATACCTGTAATTATTTTTAATTAGCTGTTTTAACGTTTCAGGTAAAATACTTTAGAAAATGGAGAGATGCTTTCGGTTTCAAAAACTGTTTTATACATTTTTGATAAAAGTTTTTTTTTGTAGTAGCAAATCTTTGAATATACAGCTTTAAATGTTTTTTCATGATATCCCTAATTTGTATTTCATAGCAGCAAATTTACGTTGAAATCAACGAATTTACCCTATATGGACATAATACGTATTACAAATTATTTTAAATGGTAGGTACCTGTACTTATAGTGCTACAATTTTTTTTTGGTTTCCTCCGTTCGGATATATTGAGTACCCTTATTTCCTTTTATATACCTTAGTTGCAAGTTCGGCTACCACACTGACGTTTAATGTAAGAACTAGAAACGTAGGTTTAAACTATTTTTAGTTTGAACAATTTTGTGAAAGTTGACAATATTATCAATACAATATACCACTTGTGCCCCTGTACTGTTACCGTGTTCATAGTAGTAATGAATTTCGTGCAAGTTGTCGTCGGTTTAGTTTCAGTGTTTCGTGCAATTGCCTCTTGTTTCAATGAGTTGCTAAACAAAAACAATTTTAGCAAAACATTCTTATACTTTGGTGTGATAAGTATTGTTTGATACGTGTTGGTGATTTAATATTTGTTACTGTAGTTTGTGGTTGTTAGAACTCGCAATTTTCAGTTGTTGTGATATTTTAGTAAACGACAAACAAGTATAGGTGCTTTTCTTGAACTATGTTGATATGAATATTCCTGTTTTCTTTGCTTTCATTTGCTAGACATCTACAAATTTCTTTTCATGAAATATTTAAAGTTATATGCTAAAACATGTGCATCTTAAAAATTGACTAAAACATTACATAGTTCTTATAACTTACAACTTACAGTGATATCATTCATTCAACAGGAGTATGAGTGCTGGTTGCTAGTATAACGATGATTTTATGATGAGTTGATGTAGAGGTATGTGTGATATAGATTTATAGATACACAGTCAACAGTTCTCGATTTATCGCATACATATAATATCGCGCTACTTTGAATAGTTGAAGATAAGTAAAACTATATTATACTTACAATAACGGTGTATGCAACCGCTTCGTAAACTTTTTGGCTTTTAAAAATATTACCTCTGTTGATCAAATGGAGACAGCCATTAACTAATGGCAAATTATCCACTGATTCCGGTCACCAGAGAAAGCCAGGTAGATGCAGTGGTAGAAGTTTTTTGGTATTACCCCGGGTAATTTACCCGGTACTTATTTAAAATGTACTCACAATCAATTCGACGAGAACAAATTTGTGCTTAACTCTACATGTGATACTAGAATACTTTTTTGTGGGTGCAACCATTGTTGTATGTACAAAGAAAAGGACGATAATGTATTGTTGCATACAATGTGTACTTTATATAATAATATATGTTTAAATTTATCAATACGCATTATATATTTAATAGTTTTATATAATAATTATATTTTATGTATATATTTCTTTAAAATGGATATACCCTGCTGAACATGATGCTTTACTTCAGGTTGTTAGAATATAATGCAAATTAGTATTATTATTACTTTAATTGTTGGCGTTGTAGTGAAACTGGGAAACAGTTAATCCCTCGACTGCATTCTTCACTCAAAACTCCATGGTGTAAATATTTTCAATGGTTTCGGTTGTCACATATAAATATATGATTAACAGGTAATTATAATTAAGATAGTCCATAAGATAGTTTACTTGTAGAAGCAGCTCATACGATACCGCGAAAATCATAGTACGATATTAGGATTACTCCTGTTACCATACTCCTGACAATCAGACATGATTAGTATTTTTTTACAAGTTACTACTTCACAAACGCACTCATATAAGTTCGCAACTTTGACGGTGGTGTAAATTTTTATCACTAAGCTTTAGAGTAGTCTTCGTTTCACGAAATTATCATGTATAATCTACATGTATGTTAGACATAATTTAGGAATATTTTACAGAATAATATGTATTTATACTTATATATATTTATATATATCTGCGACTGTTTGCCTTGCCAGCCCATTGTCCAGTACAGCACCACCACTTGTGGAATACAGTCCAAACAAAAAGAAATGAAGTCAGGGAGTTTCTTTACACTGTATAAACCATTTGTTTTTATCTAAAATTCGTTTTCATTAAATTTAGGTACATTTAAAAAAATAACCATAACGCTTCCTGTCAATTCTGCTAATAAGTTTCGGTTTTCACTCTTAAAATGGCATCGCTCTTGTCGCGCTCAGAAATATTAAAGTGTGTCGTATCTTTCTCTTTACATTGTGTATATATGCATGTATGTATGCTTATGTAATTTATGATTTGTTTACAGGATAAAAAATATAATTTGTATAATGAAAACTTTCATTAAAATAATAGTAATAGAATAATAATTTGTAACTATCGTCGTAATAACATTAACAGTAGTACTAATCATTGCTCTGATACTGATAATACTCTATGTATAAATAATTAAAAATATTATTAAAATAATCGTTTCTAACAGACAAAAATTAACAGTGTAGGGCTTTCTGCTCCACGTTGTATCCATTAACTAGTCAAATTATCTTGTATCATGTACGAATGAATAATTTACATGTACCTTAACGTTCGCTTTCCTGTTTTCTTGTTTGTCGTTGTAGCTGACTTACCCAGTTCGCTCGATTCGATATTGTGTAGCCATAATGTACCATTATTTTCTTAACTATTAAAAACATACAGAATTTTCCATTGAGGGTTGATCATCATAAGTTCTCTCGTTATTATTAGGATTACTTAACGTAACTATAACATTTGTAATTTTTATATACATATATATTACCAATAACTATTCATTTCTAAACTTTCCTGCATGTTACTTTAATAGAGTTGCCCAGGTATATCGTCATACAATGTAAACATTTATACGTATAATATATTCTCTTATTCTTTTACACCGTTTTTGGCTCATGATTCAATGGACAGGTTATAGTGGACAGTGCTACCTCTGCTGCTGTTGCTCTGCTTTTTTATTTCTTTCTTTAAAGTTAAAAAAGAACGTCGTTGTTTTGCTGACTTGTAGCTTTTCTTTGTAAAATTGTACAAACATAACATTGATGTTGTTGTTTAGTGTTTAGATAAAGTTAAACTGGAACGGAAAATGAATGACGACTTGACAACACAATAATTAAAGTTTGTTCTTTTGTTAATTTTATATCATTTAAAAACATTTAAAAATGTGTTGTAAGTAGTTTTCTCTGAGTAAACGTTCAGTGACGTTATAGAACTTTGTAAATAAATTGTTGTTGTATTTGATTGATTAAGTGTAAAATCTAGTGGTTGTAGTTGTTGTTACAAAGGAAAAAAGATAATAACGACGGTTGACAACAACACCGGCAGCAATAATAAAAAATAACAGTAGTAAAAACAATATAAGAAAATTTTGGATACATTCTCAACAAAATCTCTTTTCTTTTTTGTATTTCTAAATCTAACAAAACACTTGATTGTGTGTCTGACTAAAGATGCGCGTAAAAATAGAAATAGTTGCTACTATTTAATCATACGTATATAACGTATAGATATACGTACTATATGTATGTGTATGTGTGTATGAATTCATATTTTTGATGAGATGATGTCGTCCTCTCAATTGATGACCAGGTTTAAATATGATTAGTTTTCATTTTGAGTGAACTTATTTTTTGATTTTTTTCCATTGTCCAGATAGTGTTCTGTTGTGTTGTTTACTCCTTAGTGATCCCGTCGACAACAGCTAAGTTGCTCTTTGAGCACCAAATTTTCCTTTTGAATGCGATCGATCTCTTGTTTCAAAATTGAAAGCGGGAAAGGGATAACAGGGTGAGCGAAAAAAACAAAAAAGGGTATCCCAGTTAAGAGTCTTCGGGCGAATGTTAAAATGAGATAATTCGGAAAATAAAACTCGTGAAATAAAAAGTATTTGTCTGCTCACAGTGCTCACCTGCTTCTTTGATTTCTTGATCATCGGCTGAGGTTTGAGTTCATCCTCTGTAAAAATCCGAGTTCGTGGATCAAAGTCATGCCCTGGAATTGAAACCAGAGCCCGTCCCAAAAGGGAACGCTTAAGAATATTACCATTACCATCTTTTAATAATGTCATCTTCCCGAAGAGGCGTCGCTTTCATATACATACCTACTCAGTTTTTACGTTCTGCTAAAATTCGCAAGTTGATGGATTTGGATTGTGAAACTTATCTAATACTCATATCAGCGGTAAATATTGAACGTGCATGCTAGCACTCAGCACCCCATACATCTATATTTTGACATTGACATTTTACAGAACTGGCTTATCAAGAGACAACTACAAAAACAGATTTGCCGCTTTTATCTTTGCCGACCCGAGTGTACATCTTGGTAAAGAGATTTTAAATTTCATCTTACGGGTCACGTATATTAATTAATAAGATAAAAAAGAGACGTCATGTATATAGTCGAAAGGTCCAAAGCACAAAATGCATACTTGTGGGATGCAGTTTCGCAGTTTGCTCCAATCCAACAAAATAAGGATGATCAGTGAATAAACATATAAAGTTGACAAACTGAAGCAGTGGTATAGAAGTTAAAAAGAGCAAACATCGCATAAATCACGTGATAGGTCGACCACAACTGAATCTTGTTGAACTATCAAACTAATGGTACATGTTATATATTTTTGCTGTCATTGTTATTTGAACAACATGTACAAACAAAGATTCACTATTCAATCAGCTATTTATTCCTGAGAGATTATTTGTAGGCTTGTAGGTTGGTCAATTTGATAAGAATTTAGAGAACATTTCACTTGTAGGTATCAGGCAGCTGAACTGACAAAGGAACCAAGACTATCACTACCAATCGGGTGGAAATACGCACCCAAAAATTTTGATCTGATAAAATGAGACGATGTATTTATTTTTTTGAATAGAGTGAGCGAGAACGTTTTCGAACTGAATGTATATGAGCGAGTACTTTCTCAACGGTAAAATGAAAGTGTCGATGGTAAAGATAATTACACCGTAACACTTTTGATACAAATTGGGATTTTTTATGTTACAAAAGAAAAGGAGAAAAATGAATAATGATAATTTGTGTAAAGATACTATACTCGACTCCCAGTTGAAAACAAAGTGTTAAGGTTGACTATTTGCGGTATTTGGAAGAGAGTAGTTTAAAAAATCTTACCGCGATGCGAATGAATGATGGAACTGTCATCACTGCTTCTAGAGATAGAGCTGCCACAGGGTGATGGCGATCTCGATTGTTCTGACTGTCCTTGAATGGAGGATGGTCCTCTCAATAAGTTCTCCGGGTTATTGAGGCTATTATGAGTAATCATGTGGCCGCTGAGATTGTGACCCTGGTTGTTTCGGACAGATGGTCCCGGTCCGTACTGACCAATGTTGTGGTGTTGTTGATGTGGTGGTTGTTGATGATGCTGCTGCTGCTGCTGTTGTTGTTGCTGCTGCTCTTGCTGCTGCGGGTGATGAACTCCGACACGAGGCTGGGATGACAGCTCCATTGCTGAGTTATTCATTCCGTCCACAGGTGACATTCCGTTACCACTACTGCTGCTGATGCTTCTAGCTCCAGTGTTGACATTACCGTTAGTGTTATTGTTACCGGAAGGATGTTGACCAGCATGATTCCCAAAGGATTGTTGCTGATCCAAGGGAATGCCATTTTCAGTGAGAAATTCTTCCAAATCCACGTATTCCAACTGCAAAAAAATGTTAACTTGGTATATATGCACCGTAGGATATACGTATATTTAAGATGTACAATATGTCAAATTTATCGTTTAAAACTGACATTTTTCAACAAATATGTTGCTGATTTAAAAATTGTCCGCCCAATTTTAATAGTAATAGTCCAAACCAAGTCTAATTTTACCTTCATTCCGTGGTTTCTATAAAAGAGAAATCTAATATTCTTCGGTTTTACCTTAAAATCTTGTCCATCATAGGGGAGACGCTTGTCCCATAAAGTTGGTCCCAAAAACGCCGCCTGTGCATCAAAGTTATCCCAAGGATCCATTCCTTCGCCTTTCCCTCCCTTTTCATCTATTGCAGGTTTCTCAGGGGATACCGGTACGGTCTGCTGCTGTTGCGGTTGTTGCTGGGAACCTCCTCCTGCACCACCACCAGTATGATTATTCATGTCACCACTTTGGCCATCCATATCCATCTTTCCGTCTGCAAAAATTAGTGATTAACAGTCATTAACTTAAAACAATAGCGAATAATGTTGTAGTAGTAACTTGAATCATAGAATCCATAAATATATTAATATACTACCATATAAACATAATTTCCACTTATAAAATTAAACGCTTGCATGCAAAATATAACAGTTACGCTAATGTTTTTAATGTGTCGCGGAATATTTACGTTGACAATTTTCTTTGTCACTAACCAATTGCCGAGGCCCCAACTACAATAGGATTAAACACCTTAGAGATACAAAGCTAGCAATTTTTGAATTTTTATGACCCTAAAGGTCACAGAGGTCAATCCACTGGGGATAAGTTTGGCACACCTCGACATTATCTTAAGTGGTGCACCTGTACACCAAACAACTTCAAGGTTACCTTTTGGAGCTCTGGGGGAGAGTCTTCGAAATCAACAATTGACATGTATATCGTCTAGTAGGGAAAACAGAATTTTAAAAATCATTCTAAGAAAGCACAGATCAAGCGAAATGAAAGATCAGACACCAAGACTAACATGATGATATGTTAAAATCTTGGAATCTCTATTTGAATAAAGACCATTACAATTTACAATAGTCATTAAACCTACCATAACATTTATCACCACTTAAATTAACTATCGTACCTGTCAACTTCATATTTATTATCGAATCTCTTTTCTTTCATCAATGGATTAATCATTACTGGTTATTTAGGCACACCCTTTGTGTCTATATAATTTTCCTCCATCGTGTCCGGCCGTCCACGGTTCGGTCATAACTTCGCAACGGTAAATCCGTTTGGGATGATTTTTTTTATAATTGACTAACAGTGATAAGGGTTATAACATATATGCCAGCATGACATCACGATAACACCCTCTTGGGGTAGAAACAAGGTATTAGGTATTAGTTTATTAACGTGTTTGACTTTTTTCAACAGTATTTATAAAATACAACGCTGATATTAATATAGTAAACACGTGCACAAGGGTTTACTAATTACTAAAATAACAAAAATCCATTTCCAGTAAGAGACTCAGACTCTCTTTATTTATTTTTTTGATTTTTAACATGACAACTATAGCTCAAATTTGGTACACATGTACATTATAGATACTTGCATAAGTATACAAAGTTTGAGCCAGATTGCCTAATAACTGTGCCTTCCAGCGGGGGTCAAAGGTCAATTTATCATCATCACCATTAATCTTAATGGCATTTGATATACCTAGTCAGTATGTTGGATATTTTTAACACCAATACTGAATGGATGTGTATAATTTACAGTTTACCAGACTTTTATTAGGTCTTCTTAAGACCTATTAGTTTTACTAGGTGTATGTCTTTATGTATGTCTGTCTGTCGGCACGATAACTCAAAAATTAAGTAAAAAGTGTGTTTTCACTAATCAATAGTTATAGAGCTGGACTTGGATGAGCTCGAAGATGGGGGTTTGGGTCAACTGGGTGTCACTTTTAAAATCAGTGCGTGACTGATATATTTGAATTCAAAAAAAGATAGAGAATAATAAGTTAAAACGTTTTGCAAATTTGACCCAAATTGGTGGAGCCCAAGGGCACCCCTACTTTCACTTCCGCTTTCCCATGTTAAATTTCATACGGTATCCATGGAAATGTGGTTCGAAAAATCCAATTTTTCGATTTTTTCCAAAACAACTGATCAACATGAAGGCCTAATTCCATTAGAGTAATAGTTGACCAGAATATAAGGCAAATCTACGTCGGACGGCCTCCGTCCGTAGTTCCTCGTAAGTGTGCTTCTCTCAAGACCAATTAAGAGTTCGATGGCACATGTATTTCGGCCTAGTGGTAATTCAAAAGGATAAAAGAAAATGAAGTGACGAGTTCATACATTTTGTTAACTACATAATATTTAAATGGCACATGATGAAATAAAATGAAACTTTTCTGTAATCTCTAACCTACAAAGTAAATGTAGCAAAGTGACGAAGTAATCACTTGATTTGTGTTTTAAAAACCCTCCAAACCCGCTTTAGTGAGAGAGTGTTTAGTACACGTTTAGTATCCATTAGTGAAAGCAGAACTTAAAAATTCCAAACCGTTCCAGAGTTGCCACTGAGTGACCATTTTGAAAATCTTGTGGGAGTCACATGGCTTCACCTGGAAACTCCAAAATCATTCCCAGGGGAGCTTTAGCGATGAGGAACCGATTGGCGAAAGCAGAATTTCAATATTCGAAACCGTTTTTGATTTATCGCACGGAACAACAGACGGACGGACAGACAGACGGACAGACGGACGGACAGACATTGTAAAGTTAATAAGTGACTCTCGTCAAACTTCGTATGACTTCGTCACGTAATAAACACGTATTGAATTGAAATATGACCGAGTTATTCTCACATAGCCCCATTAATAAACAGTTTATTTTGCTGTAGGAATATATGTTGAAACTAATACCTTATGTTGACTACATAAAGTATGTGATGTTGATGAACATATAATCTATACACAAAATGTTTCTTTTGGCGGTCCCTTTCTCCAGCGGATTTCTTGACCAATCTTGTTTTCTCGCATATGATTATGTTATTGACCTTATCATAACCTTGATTTGGTACACGCTAATTTTATTTGAAAATCCTATGGTATTATGCATTGTGGTGTCGGTGTGTGACAAAGCGATCCAAACTGACAAATGCATTCCATTTTATTGACATGCCCAGCATGCATAAGCAGGTCATAGCCGTTGTTTTTTAGCATTGCACAAGCACACCAAAGGTGATGGTCAATCTACGACCCCACTTTAAAAGCAGAGATGTTAACCCATGTTGCGAAATGTTCATAGTTTGGTTTCGTATTAGGTGTGTGTATTATAGATTAATAGTGGGTGGCAAATGTCACAAGTTTCTACTCGAAATTTAAAAAACAACCGAAAAAATTCATTCAATAAAATTCTTCTTTTTTTTGCATTTTGTATTTTTATAACCGTAAAATTATATACAAAATACTATTTATTTAAGTTACTTTTATGACATCATTTGAAAAATCCTTCTTTCAATTAAAATTCAAAATCTATTTTCGATTTTTTTCCTGATATTTGCTTCAGATTAGTCTTCTTTTCAATAAATTTTAAAATATTAATAAATACGTAAAACTGTGTAACTAAAATAAATTCGTGTGGAATAACAAAGTAGCTTGTGTCGAAATATTTATGGTTGGTTTGTTGCTGTTTATTTTTAAATATTTCTGGAATGACTTAACAAAGGAAATACCTACTTATATTATTCTAAATTTACCAAAATGATGATGCCATTTCAGCATTGTAAGTTCATGCTCAATGTTACCCGTACTTTTGTGTCGCCTTTAAACTTTTTTCATTACATTTTATCATCAATCTCAGACTTTTAATATTTGGCCTTCATTGGCCAAAATATTGTTTAATCTCAAAGTACAATTGCTCAATGAATAAAAATCGTATTGTATTACATTACGCCGCGTGTCCCCATGATATTAATGCAAAGCAAACCTACATGACGCCGTCTACCACCGAATACAAAAAGTATAGGCAGACACACGCGCGCACAATATTTGTACGTAATTCTGTAATTGAATGTTTATATTTGATCTTTGCTTGTAAAAAAAGTAGTGTAATATGTCGAAATTATTTTGACATTCTCTTTTTTGTGATCCGCTTCAAAGCCTAATTTCGAAAAAAATACAAAGAGAAGTATTTCAACAAAAGCATAAAAAATAGATGCTGCGAAATAATCAATTAGTGTAAACTGGTGTAGTGTATCTGACACCTCATAAGGGAACACATGCGAGGCCAACGTGCTGGAAACAACTGAAATGAAAAAAATGGTAATCTCTTTCCTCGTCTCTCCCTCCTTCTTCCTGTAATTGCTGAATATTTTCCCACCTAATCAATGTCAAAGGGAAAGTTCTACATTCCCTTAGCTCGACAGTGCCCCGTTATATTTATAAGATTTCATGCACCAACAAAAAGCATTTTATCATCAAAGTGAAACCAAAAACCAAGATTTCGTCTCATACAATCCACGTCCAAGAATAGCACTATTGATTCATTTCTGCCAGAAATTCATTACAACGCAAACGCTATATAGCTATCCCTCATCTGCTGCTACCTGTTCCTTTGAATGCTAGATATTTCATGACGTTGTTGGCAACAACATGAAATATAAGTACCTATTTCTTTCCCAAGTACTTTATCTCTATTTTACTGAGCACACTTTCTCTCACGCCAACTTCCACGTGAGTTGTAATCATTTCCCCTCAGTATGCAGTAGCTTCATGCAGGAGCGCGAATCCTTTCGTCATCCTCCTGTTCCACCTTGGTGTAATATCTCATTATGTTTTCTGAATGGAAAGGCGTGCGAGTGGAAAAACCTCATCTTCTTCAAATTTTCACTAGGAAAAGCATTCTTTTGAAAAATGCTAACAGTAATAGTTCTTGCAATACAGTAATGAAATGACACATTGGTTGCAACAAAAGGGTACGAAACTCAGAAACCAAGCCAACCAATAGTAGCGACAGCTGCAGTTTTTCTTTAAATGTGTCATCATTTTTTTCGTTTCAGAAGGAAAAAAAAACTACTAAGGAATTACATAAGAACCGTTGAAAATTGCCGGTTCGATGCTTTTCTTTAAAGGTACTTTTATTCTCCACAATTCTATCTTTTCAATTATACAATAATGATTACTAGTCCAATTTTTTCTCATTCTAACAAGCAACCATCAGAATATTGGCTGCTTTCTCTATCCATCAAACTTTCTGCGACCACACAAGAACATAGACACATGCCAGACAAACAAGCAAAAAAAGGAACAAGAGACGATTGACGACAACTCAACTACACATCATCAATATTAAAAACAAAAACACTTTTGACAATATTAAACACACACAAACAAACACGTGTGCAAGCAAATGCAATGAATTGGCAACTTGGCATACCGTCAGTTATCGCTATCTTTCGTATTTATATTGTCAATTACTTATTTTCATATTTAAAAAAATCTACTTATTTTTTACGTCAGTATACATAGTCGGATATATGTTAAGGAATAATGAGAAAGCCACGGGGCAGCAGCAGATCGTGGGGAAATGCTGGATAATACTACTCAGCTACGGCTTTAGTTCAAACATATACTTACTCTGCTAAAGAAAGAGTAGAACTTTGTCATGAAAGTTAACCACACTGTATAGTGCAGAGTACACCCTGCAGTAAAATAAAAAGCTGCTACGAGGTAAATAAAATAACCTCTTTCAAGGGCAAGAAATATATAGCATGTATTAGTAACACCACTACTATGTTTATTGGTACCAACGATCCACCGGTTTTCCGATGGTTTTTGTTTCCTTACTTTTTCATGAAGAACGGCGCCGAAAAAATAATAAAATAAAATTTTAGGTACAAGCTTGTATCGAGTTTCGTTCCCAGTCGTTTTGAAGAAAAGAAAGATAAGAAAGAAAAGAAAGAATATTTCAACACGCTTTGAATGGATCGTTAATTTCGTTAAACAATACCTAATGTATTGTATATGCGACCTGACCATTGCAAATGGTGTCATCATTGACATTCCGTCGACATTGCTGTATGGTTCCAATACAAATTTGTCGAATTTTGGCACAGTAACAAACAATCCGCCACCGTTGTCGTCATGTAAATTTTAAAAATATATATTTCTTCCGATTTCTGCTATTGTCTTGTCAAAGTTTGGCTGATGGAATTGCACAAATATTTGGAAGAATTTCATGAATTGTGAGGAACATTTCGAATTGGTAACAAATAATGTTATATTTCATGTCTGTCGTGTTTCTATATGATACATCTATAGTCATGCTAAGGTAATAGTCATATAGAGGTATAGTCACCCCACGTAAAAGGTAAATAAGTGATGCAGATAGAAGGAATGTAAAGGTGCATCTTGGACTAAACTCGTATTTTAATTGGAATTAATATATTTCTCAGTAAAGTACATACCCCAATTTTAGTTACATAGAATAACATGGGTAAAGTGAAGCCATCTTTTACTCTGACATAAAATTGTCGTAGTGAAGCTTGCATTTTCCAATTTTAGCCCCCTTCTAATTATAGCCTATCTCCATTTACAACCCCCCCCCCATTCGAGTCCAAATTTCTTTATTTCTGTTTTTAGTCTCCGCCTATAATTAGAGAGAATACGGTATGTGCGGACTGGGACTCAACATATCACGCGTCACCGGATATATCTTACAGGACGTTCAAGTACTATTACTACTACTGCCACTGAACGTTATTGCCTTCTAGACAGGAAAACCATAAATTGTAATTGTAAAATCAAATTCCAATTTCTTTTATTGGCTAGCTGCCTTCGTTCCCAAAATGTGACATAATTACAGTTAGCGATGAAGGCACTGGGAATACTAGGAATAATCGAATAAAAGCATAATTTGCATCACTTCTTCCTCTTTTAGGTGATGAAATGTAGAAAGTTAAACAGTGCACAATGTTAAAATAATTGCAGGATGTATTGATTCGATACTATACTGTCTTCTGTATTCTGCCTGTACGTGTGCAGGTGAGGTGGAGGGCGGAGTAACACAAAAAGATTTGGTAGTTTGTACTATGTATGTGAAATACATCGCGTCATGTATGTACGTGGTTAGGCTTTAACAAAAATAAAAATAAAACTTAAACCACAGAGGGAAACAAATCCATTGGAATTTGATTAAATATGCCGAACATCGAGTTTCGTAAAAAAAAATGTCACAAAGAATTCAATTCAGTGCTCATGTATAATTCCCATGTAAAAAATATCGTTTAACTTGTCGTTAAGAATAAGAATACTACGTAGGTTTAAAATTGAGAACAAAGAAAAGAAAAAAAGTTGCGACTCGGCACGGTAGTCTGACTGAGTCCGTAAATTATACATTTTTCCTGCCTGGTGTACCGAGGCTACATGTCTTTGTCTATATGTGTGCAGTAGTGCCATCAATAAGCCCCAACGCCATAAAAAAGTGGACTATTTTAAATGAACACCTTCAACCTTCCACCTTCCACCGTTTCTTGAATAGGGAGAACAAAATATTCATACAAAATATTGAAAAATGAATGAACAACAATCTTGAGTTTGACAATGCCTACGATGAGGTGACAACAGTCTAATAT
>JAHZNB010003048.1:0-12397 GCA_027744295.1 Callyntrura guangdongensis | reverse complement strand
ATGAACACAATCATCATCGTAACTATGCATGTGGTATTTTTTGAAACGTTAGGTTTTTGAACTCGTATTTTTCAATACTGTGAGAGCCATTAAAATTAGACATATTTTCAAAGAAACATTTACGACCTAAGCGCCAAATAAAGAATTACCTTATGTACGAAAAAAGGAAATGGTTACATGGAAGATTCACCTGAACTCTGGATGTAGATTTGTGGATCCTTCTGCTTGTGTACATAAGTCAGCCTGCATAGATGCTTCTACATTTTTCTCTGTCCTGAGGAAGGTAGGTATTTGCGATAAGACATAAATGCGTGCTTGTACATTATGTACTTGGTTGCCTGTGTAAGTTGCGGCGTATTTATTTGTATTATGGAAACATGACAGGATATGATTGTAAAACCGTACACTAGAACATGAAGCAATCACATACGCGCTGGATTTTTTTGAATTTGTAATACTTAACAAGAGTGTGAGTCAGGTAGAGGGTCTCTTTCATAAACACACTCAAAAAAGTCATTATAAAACGGCAAGATACTAATTCATGAGCGCAAAATTTCTCTTGTGTGAGGCTTTGAACCAAAAGTAGTAAAATAAGCTGTTACACATACATGCACACACACTCACTCACTTTAATTTCTTTCCCATTTTATGGTGCTGCTACTCCGTGTAGGTATGCCCCTCCAAAACTAATTGTAAAGATCATTTCAAGGGCGACATTTACGTTAGTTTTTTTTCCACAAGTGTACACCAGTACACTCCACATGCTTGTCTGGGTAGGTAATATGATGGACCTTGCAAAAAGTACATGGGGTAAATTTCAAAAGAAATGAGGAGCAATGCGCTCATAAAATTCTGCGGAGACGTCGGGTGACTCTCCTTTTTCTACTGCGTACGTTTTTTGAAATGGTAATTTGGAAACAGTAAAAAATCCTTCTTTCTATCATCACATCAGTGAATATTATTGTATCCGTTTAATGGGCGCTTTTACGTTCATAGACGAGCATATTTTACACGGTGCTGATTTGCAATTCATTTCTTTTTTTGTCTCCTTCCTTCCATCATCATCATCGTTAAAATCATCATCATCACTACCATTTACTACTCTCGGATATTTTGACGGGGTGCGTAGGTACTTGCCATCACCGCCACAAATGCCGTCGTGGTTCTACTGCCGTTGCTGACTGTGTGGTATTAAGCAACATTAATGCTGGATCAAGGAGCAGTTGTACGTGTCGAGTAGAAATATATGCTGCATTAAAAATACATATAGATTTTTCGCAACTACTGCGTAAAATTTTTATCAGAATGTCAAAAGAGTTAAATGTGAAAGAACTTTTGACGTATGAAAACAATCAACGTTGCGTTTTTTTGCAATATCTATACAAAACACATATGTACATTCGCTACTCTGACTCGCTACCTTCTAGTGACTCCCTTTCATTCTTTGCTTTTTTGTAGGAAAAATACTAGTGGCTTGGCTTGCTTGGTGTGGGCGAGTAATGACCCTTTTTATTAGCAGTAAACGAAATGTAGTAAGTGAATAGGTAATAGGTAGGCACGCTCTGTTTTGTGCATTATGGCAAGGTGTAGCAAAGCTATGAAAACGTACACGATAGATAGTACATGAATTGGGAGCAATTTTCGATGAATTCAAATGGAGTTTTCCCTTTTCTATTGAAATATACCTATAGATATTCTGACCAGAGTTCATTTTCCCTTTTACATAATTAATAGGTGGCTACTCGTCTTTAACTATTAAAAACCTATTTGGGGTACCATATCTTATAGGGAGAGTAGTCATTCTGAAACATGAAAATTGAACATTAAAAAACTACCTTATTCATGTAATGTAGGAACAGGAGTGTATGTAGTGTATCGACTAAACCTACTTTCTCACCACGTTGTACTTGATGATTGCCCTGAAGGGCATTTTTCAATGGGGTTAGTTGAACCGTACCGTTAGGTAGCACCGGAATGACAGCATAATACCGGTATTTACCATGATACCGGTGACTATATGTATGGGTTTTAAGCCAAAAAACTCTAAATTATTGATTTTTGAGGATATTAGCTTTTATAAATTAAAATTAGATTTTNTACCATGATACCGGTGACTATATGTATGGGTTTTAAGCCAAAAAACTCTAAATTATTGATTTTTGAGGATATTAGCTTTTATAAATTAAAATTAGATTTTCCCAGTTTATTGGGAGTTCAAGGGTACTGGAATTGGTACACCAAAGGAAAAAAACGCGTGCGGTTACTCTCCCTCCGTTTAGCTCGGTGCGCTTAATATTACGTACAGTATGTGTGGAGACAGTTCATTAATCCGATCGTTTTGTCACTACTGGGCTTCTAATTTCGATTTCCAGTTTGCATTACTGGCATTCAATTGCCATGATGATGATGATGATGACGACGACAACGACTTATCAGTCATTTAAGCAGGCATGCCTAAAAGCTGTTCAGGGAATGAGATGAAAAGTAAATGGTGTGTTACGCTTTACCTGGACAGAGAGATTGCAAACCTAATCATACGACTTATCGGTCATTTAAGCAGGCATGCCTAAAAGCTGTTCAGGGAATGAGATGAAAAGTAAATGGTGTGTTACGCTTTACCTGGACAGAGAGATTGCAAACCTAATCAGTGATTACTATATAGATACATTATGAAGTAAAAATGTTCAGTTGGTTTATTAGTATTCTTTGTTGCTTACTGATGTTGATATGTAGTAACATGAATGTATAAAAAAAGACAGCAACGGCAATTGAACTAACTGTCTTAAGGAAAGGAATTGCTAGTGTCGATGTTTGCTACGGAAAGAGGATTTTCCTGGACTTGCAACTTTGCAAGTAATAGAAAATGTTTCCTCCATTCTTTGCGTGCTCCGTACCCCTCTGCAACACAACGTGCAACCTTCGAAAAATTACCTAGTTTCATTGTACTTCTTTCTATCTTGCCACGCTTAAAACGCTAGAAAAACGGTGAAGAGTAACGCTAGAAGAGGGAATATCCTCGTATGTGCCATTATTATATAGACTCTCTTTCCTTACAGTACTACTATTCTGGCGGTGGCAGCATGACTGGGGAGATGGAAATGAGAGGAAAAGAGTGACCTTCGCTTTCATTCTCAACATTCTTCGCCACACAAGTTCGGCACCATATAAATATCCTTTTACAAGCTGTTTCTTCGCGTCATAGAATACACGCTACCACCACTGCTGTTGCTGGAAAAGATGTGAATTTCATCACATAAAATACTTGGTTTCGTGTTACGTGGAGGGTATATATTTAAGCACATATAATGTATGCGTGCGTATATTAAAAAGGTCGATTTCATTTACACGCGGATATGACACAAAGCATAAATATAAAGCGGCGAGAGTATAAATATGTATAACTGGAAAATTTTAACCTTTTTCTTGGTCTTGTTTGTTGGTGATAGTTGGTAACATAGTATGATATGCAATATCGTTACTTGTTCGAATAGAATTATGAATTAATACAGAAGGCCATTAAACTTAAATTTTAGAATATGATTGTGCAAAATACACACATACTCGCCGTGTCTCTGTTGCATGAATGAAATTATGGCTATTTTTCGGGTTACAATACGTTTTGATTCCCGTCGTTAATAAGCTCGTGTGGTATGAAGTTGTTCAAAAAGACTCTGATGTTTTTGTTGGGATAGGACGTACAAAAAATACCTTAAATACAACCCATATTACTATAATTTATTTATAATGGTTGATTTAACTCTTGGTTGATTTGTCCCAGTTTATTGATGTCGAAGGAGACCGAGATGATTTAATGAAGAACAAGCTCAGGGGGTGAAATCGTAATAAATTAAAAACTTTGTATGAAACCGACAAGACGCGAGAGGAGGCTTCATCAAAAAGTTGCGAATGCAGTAAAAAGAAACAAACCATGTCCTCATCCGTGTGTTATTATTATTATTTAGTCAAACAGCGAAACCACTTGATGAGCCGAATAAGAAGCTTGAAAATATTGTTTTTAACTACCAGTGCATATTTTTTATATCATGACAGCTATAAGGATGGTTATCTATCAATTTATTCCATTTATATCATACTGCCTATATTGTAGACGTATAGAAAACGTTACTTTTAGAGGAGGATAAGCTGCTCTGCTCTAATTAATACCATCCCAATAAAGTGGTCGTGACATCAGCGAGATGCTGCTTCACAACTTGTATTTTTTTCAAACTCACCCCACACAAGTGTAGTGACAGTTTATTTCCTTTTTACTAATCACACCTTTAACACGTGAAAAATTTCCATTGGCTTTTGAATTACGTATTGGGGTTATCGATATACCAATCATCTTAGATTTGAATTGACGTGACGTGGATAGACTGACTAATGAGAAATACTTTGATTTAGACACAGACGTAAAGACCGTAAGGACCTGAGGTTATCATTGTCAGATAAACAATGATGCCACTTCGACTTTGTAATCTGTATGACCTATCAGCATTGACTTCCCCTTGTAGTCAGTGAGTGGTCGGGAAGCGGATTCACTTCCCTGGAAAGCGGATCCGCTGCCTTGGGAATTAAGTTTGTTTTATTTTATATTTAAAGGTTGCGTTCTCGTTTCCCGTTTCGGTAATTTATTTTCAAAATTTCTTGAACAAAATTGACGACTTCAGGACAAAAAATTCCGTTCATCATAAAAAAGCATACATTTCTGTACAATTAATCCCCAGCCGAAAGAAAAGTTGTCCTGGCCACAAGAAAGTTATTTATCAATTTAACTCCATATTTATAAAACTAATAGATATCATGACCTTTTATGATCATGGAAAAATCATACTAATTTTGTACAGTTGGATACAGCAAAATGTAGCTCAAATTTGATTAAACTTGAAGTATTTGGAGATTTTAAAAGAAATTTTTAAAATGGGAAACGACTAGGAAGCGGATCCGCTTACGCAATATTCAAAGGCACTTTTCATTCGATCATTAGAAATTTAGTAAACAACAATTTTGCAACTAATGCATAATCTACACATTTAAATGACATTTATTAACTGCCAGCTGCGTGTAAAACCTACCAGACAAAAGAAAGTTAATGAAACTGAAATTTTGCGATTCCGCTTCCCAAATTTTTAATATTGCAGTATACTTGCCAGGGAAGCTAATCCAGCTCCTGACGTATGGAAGCGGAACTTCAAAGAAATTTTTAAAATGGGAAACACCTAGGAAGCGGATCCGCTTCCGCAATATTCAAAGGCACTTTTCACTTCCAATTAGTTTGTGCACCGCTGTCAACTGTTGCGATCATTAGTAATTTAGTAAACAACAATTTTGTAACTAATGCATGCAGTGTAAAACCTACCAGACAAAAGAAAGTTACTGAAACTGAAATTTTGCGATTCCGCTTCCCAAATTTTTAATATTGCAGTATACTTGTTAGGGAAACTAATCCAGCTCCTGACGTATGGAAGCGGAACCGCTTCCTGACCACTCATCTGATAGTAGTATTAGGGCATACCTGCACAACGGTACCATGATTTTAAGGTGACATCAATCGAATATTGTTTTGAAATTCAACGAGTTCTGTCGCAACTCGCGGTAAGTTTAAATATGTATTTTTTCTGAGTTACGGACGGCTGGATATTTCTGAAGAAACGAAAATGGAAATCACATCGCTGTTTTATGCTACGATAGTAAACATCATACGATAGTGATAGACTGGGATATCTTCCTCCGTCTCGAAAATTGAAATTCCGTCTGTTTAGGAAATTACACAACATGAACAAGAAAATAACTTACTGCGCACAATGCAATGTTTTGATTTGTTTTCGAATGAGATGGACTATGAACTCACTTAGCACATATTATTTTGTACAGGGAATCTTCCAGTACTTTTACTGCTTCATACACATAAATGACTCACGTGGGCGTAACAACATCCTGGTAAACTTTTGCCAAGTCATTAAGACCGATTTGTTTGATTCATTTGTTGCTCGCTGTACTCGCTTTAGTGCCCTGTCAATTTTCAGCCTAAGAGTCTGTCCTGTTGCTTTCAATGCTTTCATTAACATGACATATTAATAGTTTGTCCCTGTCTTAGTCTTGTGTGGTGAATGGAAGTAAAGATGAAATAATCATAAACACAAAAATATAACATCAAGTACAGCGTTCCCTGACTAGACTGAAGACGACGATCATATTAAGGGAGATGGAAACTGTCTTCTCTTTTTGCCATTTATTTCCTTCCGTCCGTCTTGGTCCATCTTGTCAAATAAATATGACATGCCACTTTTTGCAGACATATTGTTCATTCCTACCACTGCTTCTTTTCAGTACGAACATGAGGATTGAGGATGTGTCATGTAACGAATGATAAAATGGAGATTACATATAATGAACTTCGTACTTCTTCGTACTTACTTTGCTCTATATCCATCTACGTCTGACATTCCCCTCGGATCAGAGTGTGTCTTTTGTGTCTTTTACGTCATTAAAAATATCTTTTTCCTTAACAACGTACAAATTTCTTTTGTCATATTTCCTATTATGTCCTTTGTTATCTAAAAAACTATAACCATCTATCTTATCGTGACTATATAAACTCCTTGAATTTATACATGAGTCACTTTTCCACTAATATTTGCGGATACTTTTTACTACTGTAGATGGATTTTAGTATATGTTCCAAACAACATACAAAGAAATGAAAAAAATATAGCGACGACGATACTAATTTTAAAGATATATTGAATACACACTCCGAACAAGGAGCTTCCTGAAAAAGTACATGCATACCTAAATGACAGTTTAGTTAGACCATGTGCTATGTAAAAAGTCGAAAGAAAATATGTGGCGATACGATACATAACAAAATGCTTGAATCAAACACAAAAACAGTTTACAGTAGAACAACAGCTTGTTTGAAATAAACCATTTGTTTTCTACTAGATTAACTATTGTAAGAAGCTGATTGATGTATCATCTTCTTCATCATGAGTATATTATAATCATCATCATCATCATCATGTGCTGCAGTTGGCTAAAATAATATGCAAATACAAATATTTGGTATCTGGTTTGTCAACTCTTTGTCAAATGCACTTACATACCACTTTCAATTAGTCAGAGGACAACTGCAGCAGCAGCATGCTTTGAGGTCGGTTCTAACGAAAACACAATTTTTGGTTTTAATGGCACATAAATGGCAGCGGCCGTAGGATGGACTGTGGTGTGTACTGTGGACAGGCACACTACCGTAGTTAAAACTTAAAACAGGTTAGCGAAAAAAAAGAAGATTATGGGTGGATTCAATATTACATGACGTGCATGCAAATAGAAATAGCAGCGTATATGTATATTTTTGTAGCTGTGCTGCTATTACTACTACTACTGAAGATGATCTATAATGAAACGTGTGCACAATTTTCTGAGTTCTTATAAATTAGAACTGCTTGCTTGCTCTTTAACAACGAATGTTTCCACTACGTACACACACACAAACACCATCATCATCATCATCCTATCATATTCCCCAACGCTGCCCGTCACACCAGACCGTAAACGTGGGTATTTGTACGTATTTACCATTAAAGTTAAAACTATATTTTATTCCATGTGGTCGGAATGTTGTATATTATACGGCCGATACTGCACATTGCACAAGACTTTCATAATTAAGCGCTTTTAAGGCGTATATTAATTCAGTATTACTTCCATTACCGCTAGATATATATTAACTACTTTATCTATATACTACTCGAGCTAATAGTATTATAACATGGCGCGAATTGCAAGTGCCATAAAAGTTAACATGAATACAATCTTACTTATAATGATATATTATTGGAGGATATTGTTACATATTATTATACATTGTCCTCTGTGTGTGTGCATATATGTTACTGTACAGTATAGGCTGTAAAAGAGGAGCAATATCATCATCATCATCAGAAGTTCGTCAAGGATAAAGAGCATCCTACCTAGTTACACTAGCATAGCGTGAAATGAAGACAGCTTTTACTATCATATTCAATGTAGTTTATTAGAATGGTGCTGCTGCATGCTGCTGTGTGTGCGGTACAGAGATGAGTATATATATAATATCTTCTTAAACTAATGTGAATAATCAGTCACGTGCCTCCTGAGTGAGTGCTTTGCGTTTCGACGGCCTTTTCGACGAGCTTTACTTGATACTCTTCAGGAGATATTTTATTTCTTTTTTCAACTCGTTTTTTTTACTAAAAAAGATAACGATGAGTCTTTCTCAATATATATTAGTGTTATTACTAACACACGTTCAGAAATATATGGTAATGGTAATATAAATGATGAGTGGAGGAGTGGAGGTAGTACTAGTAGATTTAATCACCTTGTAAATTTTGTACTTTATTATAAATATAATAATGTTTGCAAGAAGAATTCTGATCATCACTACCACTCTCACATCACTTCGGGATAATATTTTTTAATATTTAATCCATATTTCATATTCAGTTTTTGCACAGTGATACGATCATATATTTTGTCTGTTTGCAACCCAGAAAGGTGTTGCAAAGTTTGTTAATAGATAAAATAAAATAAATTATTACATCTAAAACACGGGATTATTAGTGGAAAAATTAAAAGTAAATATGTTAAAATTTTATTAGTCGAGCTTTCGAATTTATTCGAAATTCTTCATCAGGACAGAAAATAAAATAAATGGATTTTAAAATTGCCACATAGTTTTAGATTACTTTGTTATCTAAAACTATGTGGCAATATCTCCACTTTGTCTTTTCTTTTTCAGCACACAGCAGGCTCCTCCTGTCCCTGTAAAAGTTTACCTTTACAACAACGACAAGTCTCTATTATTAACGTGTTTTCACAGCTACTCGTTTTTCTGCTCTTTTAATCAACTGGAGAGAAAAGTTCCAAGCAAGTTTTGAGCATGATATATTGGCAAACATAAACAACTGCTGCCTACGTCACTCACCAGAGATAGATAATAAAGCTATATGTCGTGAAGGCGATAGACTACATGTACCAATGTCGTTCCATGCTGCTGTGCTGAAATCTGTAATAAAGAGAAAAGAAAATGAGCAGTTTGAAGCATGTAACTACGCTGCTTGCATGTAATGCAGTGGTAAAAATAAATGTGGCGTTTGTAGTCTGTGTAGTATGCACTCTTGAATATTGTGTCAATCAATATTAGGTATTCTACTACACTGATAATAGTTAAGGTTTTGGCATTTATTATCATGCATTTGTATTTTTGTATGTACAATACAACAACCTGCTATTTGTTGGCCACCATTTAAATGGCTATATAAAATGATGTACTGGCATGAAATAACATTCTTGTAATACATAATACAATCATCGTTATGTGTGTGTTCCTATATGATTCTTTTTGTCGTGCACTGGCATGTACTTACTCGAAGCAGCTAAAATACACATACTTGTCCTTTGAGTGAAAGACAATGTCACATTTGCTCGCGTTCCTTGACTCGGGAAATTTATCAATACAGTATTAGAGGAATGTGTGAGTTGTTGGGTGAGATGAAGTTTGTAGATAGGTATATTGTACTTTTCTGAGTAGCACATCCACACTTGCACACACGACTCCAAATGAGATGACTTTACGGTGAAACTCTTGGACTTTGGGTGACGTCGTCTAGTGAGGAACGTGATACGACGGGATGATGACTCTGTGATGTGTAACTAACTACAAAAGGGGTTTGCTCTCTTCGTTCTCCTGTAATTATAATTAAATGAAATGAATAAGGTATTTTACTCTATGAAAAGTGCATCTCTCTGTGTGCACACGTAAATAAGTGGTAGTTGGTGGAGCAGCAGCAGTGGAGGTATGTGTGTTCTATCATTATCATAATTTTGATTGTAACCATTAGCAGCTATTTTATAGCTCTAGAGATATAACCTTTGGACATTAATGATAATCGTAAGTACCTGCAGAGCATGACAAAAAAGGGCTGTTGTGTGTGATGTTATATCACACTGTTATTATTTGCAGAGAGAGGAATAGTAATCATTGGGCGAATAAAAACCTGATTTTGTATTATAAATTCTCGCGCACAACCTCCTCCTCATCGTTTCCCCCACTCACACTACTCCTCTGTGTACCTTTCCACGAACGAGCGACCGATCATGATAATTGATCGTATCACCGTCGTGCGTGTAATAAGCTGAAGGATTATAATAAAAAGTGCCACATCACAGCACACACATTCAATAGCACCTCTGCATTGGCTTTACAATATGTACCGCCACCTGATAGAGATGAAGGATTCTGATAATAGATTTTTAAAGCCTTTTAAAATTATGCATTCTATCATAATGACGTGGAGTTCTGGTAATTCATCCAATATTTTATACTTAATAAAAAACAAAAAAAGTTAGTGCTGCTACTGCTGTTGCAACTTGAAGAACTGGATATATGTGTGAATTTTACAAGTTAATTCATTTCGTTTCTCAAGTGGTTCCGAAAAGAGGAAAACGTAAATTTTTGCGGTGCAACGCATTATCAATTTTTTGGATTCCTTACCGCATTATTGCTATTACTACTGCAGCGCAAGCGGTAAACCGAATAAAGACGTGTGAAGCGCGTACAGTACACTTTTCCATTCTTGTGTGTGGAGCAGAAAGAGGATGATTTATTCTTTTCAATAGGAATCCTATTTCTTGAACTTTTATGTGTTGCATAAAAATGCTAAAATGATATTATCCTCTTCTTCCTCTCGTCATACTCAAGTGCTCATTAATACCACTGACTACTATGCAAAACTGCTATTACTACATACTCTGTCCTTTAATTTGGAGTACTCGGTGATGGTGGCCACAGCGTCGTTATAATAATCATCGTCCACGTTATAATTTTCACTTTTTTCACTTAAGACGTGACTGCACTGTTCTGCGAGAAAAAGAAAGAACACAATTATCGTATCAGCATTCCCATCAAATGCTTAAAAGAAGTAAATCGTAACTAGTAAACTGCATGCATCGTTGCCGGTTTTTGTTCCTTCGTATCATCTTGTCTGTACCTGTGTGTGATGCAAAAAAGCTCATGTGCTTATTCCACTGCTTTTTTTACTACCACATCGGTATTGACATTGTGCTGTTAAATGGGCATCCGAAACGCATTATTATACGTGTGTACACTACATAAAAAGTATGCACATACATTGTTGTAGGAATCAAATATTACACACACATAGTACACTAACATTTACATGATATAACTTTTTTTGGCCTACGTTGAGGAGATGAAAATCATTTTTTTATTTATGCATGCACACACATACGGAGAGAGAATTTGAATTATATCAGTAGTGGACGATATATGTACACATACTATTACTTTCGCCTGTCTCTCTCTCTTAAATATTGTTAGTTTTTTGCACGGATACTACTCAAGTTGCTTTTTTATTGCATTCATTACTAATGCTGTATCACGGCATGACATGGTTTTTTTAAAATTAAAGATTCCATATAAGTGAAGTTATGTATCCTTATCATCCTTATCCTTATTCTATCTCTCTCTTTCGGACTATTGTGGATATGATAGATTACATTATTGAAAGCGTTCGTATTTTACGTACAATCTGTACATTTGTATTTGCATGTGCAAGCAAATGCATACAGTCATCATCAGCCGAGGAAGGAATTGTGCATGATAAAAGTGCAAAGTTCGTACTGACGAACAACTTAAAACCTGTGTTTTCTGGTTTTTCGTTCTACTACAATACCAAGATAGTTGATATGCTGTTTTGGTGGCGGTGGTGGCACGATGATCGTCGTACGCATGCAGAAAGTGTATGTATGTGTCCTAATCGCCATAAAAAAAAGTTTGCTGAATTTGGTGGCAGCAGCCGCCAGAGTAGTAAAGTAGTATAAAATGGTAATATTATGTTTAATCGCCTCTCTTGCCATCTCTCTCTCTCTCTCTCTCCTGCAGTCTGAGGTCCTACACCCGTAAATCTAATAAGCATTTTATTTTCTACTTGCCTTATAATTTGACTGTGAGTCAGTTTGGTACTCATTCTGCTACAATATTCCACCATCCACCTCAATCTTTGATTCCTTTATGGCTTTTCATCCCGTTCTGAAGCGTGTACGTCAATGAGTAGGCATTTAGTTGCTTACAGGATTTTATTTCACGTATATTGTACTATGCATTTATAGTTATAAGTGAAATGCGAAACGAGCCGCCGAGCTGCAAAAATGAGATTGCAGTCGTTTCCCAAAACGTTCTTGCGTGTAAACTACTAGCTCTGACTTTTGTCTGACTATTACCTTTTCCAAGAAATGTCAGTATCTGGACAAAATGTCTGGATAATCCATGTTGCTGCTGCCGGTGAACTTTAGACGGCGATCGCGTAGGCTGACGGTTGAACTCTTAAAC
>JAHZNB010003047.1:0-12991 GCA_027744295.1 Callyntrura guangdongensis | reverse complement strand
TATATAGAGAGAGAGTGCCCGTAAAAAATTCGTTTCTCTTGTATCATTTTTTTGTCTAGTGGATTGCCATTGCTTGTCTGGCTGTGTGTGCATTCTCATCTGCGGATTCCCGTTCAAAACAAAAAAAAATCTAAAAGAATCTTCCACTTTTCTATCTCCCTCTCTTGCACAAGTTGCACACACAGGTAGGTATACTGTAGCGTAACCGTATCGTTACCTTTTTCACACACATCAGCAGAGGCATTCCTTTCTTTTTTTCTCTCGGTGTCTTCTTTTTTGAATGAATAGCCACAGAGATCGACGATCGACTTGGCATTGGCATTAAAGCACACAAATCACTGAGTCTTTTGTTGTTTCTTCCTTTTAGCTATATTCTATACACATATTGCAGTGATGCTGTTGCTGCTGTGGATGATGATGAAGAGCATCTTCTTTGATATGCGTACTCTACTACTCTTCAAGAAACAAAATGTCTATAAAAGCGAAAGAAGAAAACAAGGCTTTCTGTTTCTGGCGAGTTGACCAAGTGCATAATCAGCCCATTGTTACAAATACATATTATGCTGCCAGTTACATTGTTGTAGATATTGTTTCGTGTACATGCCTGTCTATATATACAAGTACATAAGTTATAAGTTACATTAAACGTCTGTTGCCTGGGAACAGAAAAGAGCAAGACGGATAGACAGATGCTGACGAAGCCAAACTCTCTGTAAGTTTTTTCCACTTTGAATCGAATTCCTTTCCATTTCTCTTCTTCGCTTTTTTTGTTTGTCTGCCTATTCAGTGAATCGTTCGATCTCAAACAGTTTTTAAATTTACTGCTGGTGTGTAACTATGTATATATATATACGCTTTTGATATGGCTCGCACACCAGAGAAAAAATAGAGAATTTAGCAAGAACACAGCACTTGGTTGTTCTTGTTCTTCTTGTCATTGTCATTGTCGTCATTCATTGGCTTGCCTTTGGTGTTATTGGCACACAGAAAGATGCATTTTTTCGTTACTTGCTTGTACAAGTGCACCGTTTTTTTCTTCACTTCCTCCCACTAAATCGTACTGATCGAGTTGGTTAAAAGTGAATGAAGAAAATGTAACGCACGTTGGCGTCTTGGCTCACTTTTTATTTACGGGCTTTCTTGAATTTCAGGGGTGATATATGACCATTGCTATAAGGAGCGAGAGGGACTTTTCGTCGTTACAATCACGGCTAATAGTGCTAATGCAGATAAAAAATAACTTTTTTGCCAATAACATTATAAGTACCTATACATGTCCCCTTATCGTGTATTACCCTCCTAAAAAGGATCGCGTCGTCAGCAAGGCCCAAACAGAGAAAATATTGTCACGCCACCAGAAACGCTCAAAAGTGAACGTACAGTGGAAAAAAGTGAAGGATGAACAACCACACGCTTGTGTACAATAAATATATCCGCTTAACATATTCCCAAATTAATTTAAGCTTTCGTTTTATTTTTTGTAAGTGTGGCGATAATGCAGAGAAAAGAAAAAAGGTGCCAATTGCACATGCACAGCTTGTGTCGAGAGTTGCACTTTTTTATTACCCGTTTTCCTATCCTATTCCCATCCCTCTTCCCTCAAGAAGAAAATATGATTAAATATTTAAATATTTATACTACACGCGAGTGCGACACAATTACAATGCCCACTTTTTTGTAACCTTTCCCATTTTATTTTTCTCAATGTCGCCGTCGCCATCGTTGTCGGCATTTCAAACGGCATGTAAGATCAGATGAGGCACGACCATGCATACCAAAACGGTTTCCTGTGTGTGCAAACGTCTATTTAATACTTTTTTCTCTTCGTTTTCCCCTTCACTTCTCGCCTCGTATCTCTCCCAGAGAGTAATTTTAAAAAACACACTTGTGTGTCGTGCCATTCATTCATTTCTTCGAAAAATATTAAAAACGTTTTTACTTCTCCATCACCAAGGAAATTCCCCTTCATCTGGCACACAATCAGTCAGTCACAACAACAATGCACTCTTTTATTTAATGATAATGTCCCTTTTTGTCTCCTGAATAAAATGCACGCACTCACGCACTGCACTGCCTGACACACACACATGCATACATGTGTGAGTAGTACGAGTACGCGACGCAAAAGTGAAAACGCATAATATTACCGTAAATTTGAGGGAGAACCAAGCCCTCTCCCTCTCTCGATAATGTTTTTGTGTTATCATGCTACTCCCATAAATTGTTAAGAAATCAGACAAAAGAAAATGCGCGCCCTGTTTCCCTCCTCCTCCCCCTGACATTAATATTATCATCAGAATTATTATTACTCTTTTTGCTGCTTCTGGTGGTGCATTTCCGGATGCGAGGAAGACACTTGATTTTTTTGGGGGAAATTACTTTTACTTATACTTTATGCAGACCTCCCCACCCACCTTCCCACCACCTTGATGGCGAACTAATCTCGTAATTTTATATTAAACGCCACCAGTACAACTGACTTCTTGACTAGGACGGACGGCCATTTAAGAAAATGAAAAGAAGGATGACGACGATGATGATACTCGTGCAACTGTGTGCTTGGCATGCAAGTAGCCGAAAATCAAGAGGAAGAGAGAGAGAGGAGCAATATGAAGTCAGTGGCAGTAGAGGTGGATAAATGTAGAGGAATTTTTTGACAAGAATGAATGAGCTAATCAAGCAGCAAAACGCGCTCGCGACGCCCTTATATGCATTCGTTCGTTTATTTGCTTCTCGAGAGAAGTAAACAGAGGAAAAAAAGTAAGTGAACAGAAAGCGCCTTCATTGTTGTTGCGTTGGTTGGTGGATTCGTTCCCATTCCAATTATTTCTTCGTTTTCGTAGTGTATCTCTCGCATATCTTCTGCTCTCTCTGCCTGCTTGCTCATCCGTGTCGCATTTCGCATTTAGATTTAGATACACAACACAGCAGACACGTGAAATACAAACACATAAATTCTCATCCAATTTATTGCTGCAAGAAGAAGAAGACGAGGAAGGCTACAAAAAAGTAAACTATGATATCGTTCTCTTCTCTTCCGAACTCGCAGTCTTTTCTTTAGCTGGCTAGTTACGAAAACAGAAAATACTCGGGCAAGTTTAACCAGTCCACCGCCAAAACATAAATTTCAGCGATTTTCTCAAAAATGAAGACTTTAGACAATTTTACATGTAGCGTAACATCATATGAGTTTGGATGAGCGCAGCAGTTTAACTTAAAATTTAAATATGTTTTAACGATGTGATGAAAATTGAATAATTCTAACCAAATAAAGAAAAGTTTATTTTAATTGTCACAATTAGAAGAATAACTTAGAATTTTTTATGAATTTTAGACCCTTTTGAAGAAACCAATATTATGTCATTGGTGCACAAATCGGTTTATTGACACAAGTTATACACAAGTTTTCATTCTTTTGCAATGGCCGACCTCAAAGACTTGTGTTCAGACTGACAACAACGTAACGCTAAAGTTAAAAAGACAGAGAAACAGAAAATAGAAGACAGGGGCAGCAATAAGATGCATAAGCACACAGGCAAGTAATACTCTCGAGGCAAATATGTAATATTGTAATATCACAACAGCACGGAACACAGTACGAGAGAAGACCGAGAAGAACCACTGGCTTGAGAAGATGTTGTTGGGGGAAGGAGACAAAATGACTTTAAAATGACATTGGTGTTTATGGAAAATGGAAAGAAAATGAAAATATACGGCACCACTGCTGTCGCTGGGCTGTGAACGGAATGAAGAATTAAGAGAGAGCTCCAAGCTCTACTTTTAATTTAAAATATCTACGATGACTATGCAAGCCGCTTCTTGTAGAACCAACGCGTTACCTTACACATAAATATGCACACACATTCACTTACACACATACACACCAAAAAATGTCAACGTTATTATTAAAAATTATTACCTATTTTCCTATTCTCCTTGGTACACAAGGTTGTCCTATTTACACCTATTCTCGCCAAAGATAAAAAAGTATTCATACACGGCTAATATTTTTCCACTGATAATTTTTTTGTTTATTTTTCGTGTTAATTTATCAGCCGATAATATATACGCCGGGATGCGTGGGGAATTATATTTATCTAATTTGCATAAAACTTTCTTCCTTCCTTTTATATACAAAAGCAGCGCCATAAAATCAAGTTTTAAGCAGCTTAATCTTGCTCGTTTGCATAATGAGTCTTTGATGAAGATAACCGTAGTGATATTATTGTTTGTGAATAGATTTAGCCATTTATTACGTCGCAAGAAGCGGGTTCATTAGAATCTTGGCAAATGATATCGTCATAATAAGCGTGATGTAAGGATATGAGGACAACAACGAAACAAAACCACTTTCTATATTTTTCAAAGTGAATCAGATTTACGAGAAAAAAAACAACGGAGCATTTTTCTGGTCTGCTGTTTCCTTTTTTAGCAAGCCATTCTCTTTTGGGAGAAGAGAAGTTGATGGGATTGAATTCTGAATAGGTAGCTGCTCTACAGCAGAGTGAGCTGAGCGTTTAAAAATAAGCCCATTTCAAAGCAAACTGAAATGGGCTGCTTCGTTGCTTAATTTTCTTGTTCAGTTTCGTCTTCGTCTTATCAACGTCGTCAAACCACTAACTTTTATTGTTTGTTTCTAGTAAACACTCGCACATCTCTAATAAACCCAAACTTGGTAATAGCGGACTCGTTACAAACGGTACAAGCAGCGGTGACTTGAACAATATTGGATTTAAAATTTAAAAGGCCATGGCTATTTTGTCCCCATGTGAATATAGTGACCACTGTAATAATAACCACTATTGACAGGTTTCGTACTTTCCGGTATTTTTCTACTGCCTGCTACAAACGTAAAAGCTTTTCTATTTTTTTTCACTGATGCCGTGTAGCCCTATAAAAAAGTAATTCATTTGGAAGATGGATGGCTGACGGGGGAGGACTTTGTAGGAGTGTAGGAGTTTCAGGGTAGCAGCAAGCAATATCCATTCATACGCAAATCAGTTTCAGAGAAAATTGGGAAAATTACATGTGCATATATTTAAATCAGATAAAAAGGGAAAAAACACCAGACCAACACACGATTTTTTTTTTCATTCCCGTTTTTGGAAGAATATCTTCTGACTCGTCTTAAGTCGTAAGTAAGTCCTCTTGGAAATTCTTTTTTACTTCCCATTTTCCCCCTTCTCTCCCCTTCCACAAGGCAAATAATAACGATAACGATAAAAGCGTTTAGAGTTTTATTGCTGTGATGCATGCATATAAGTCGCCCCTCCTCCTTTCTTTCTGGAAGACTTTCTTCATTTTGCTAGCTGTACGGCCATTTAATGCATAATACATCAAGTCATTTTAATACTTTGAAAAGAAGAAGGAAGAAATCCCACCAGCCATTTCCCCCTTAATTTACCCATTCAA
Organism: Callyntrura guangdongensis; assembly: GCA_027744295.1. NCBI lineage: Eukaryota > Metazoa > Arthropoda > Collembola > Entomobryomorpha > Paronellidae > Callyntrura > Callyntrura guangdongensis. The sequence continues at coordinate 7,579 of JAHZNB010003047.1, read as the reverse complement.
ATTAAATGCTGTGTATGTATGTATGTGTCTGCTTAACTGATGGACTCTTTTTTACGGTTATGTAATAATGAAGGTAGATAAAAATAAACAGAAGAGAATGAATTTTTTTTCTTTCAAAGTAAACCAAGCCAATAATAGAAAATGCCTCGCCCATTATTTTCATCATCATCATACAAAGCGGAATCCCATGCAAATTGGGATTCGCTAAACACTAGTCTCATAATTAGGGTTGTACTACATGACACTTTTGTAAATGTCCAAAACTTGTGACATTTTTTGTCGAGTCTCTCATGTAACTCTCGTTTATATCTGCTGACTTGACGAATGTGTCAAATTGCCAAATCTTAAAGATATTCACCACTTCTAGTAAAAAATCAACAAGAGTTACACGGGAACTTACTAATTTCGAATAGACAAAAAATGTCAAAATGCCGTGCTGACATTATGACATTTACAACACCTAGAGTTCTGTGTCTCTACAAAAAAATAAAAATATACTGAGACGAGGTAAATAAGTACAAAAACAGTGGCATGGCAGCTGCTACTGCCTCCTCCACAAACTAAAATCCCCTTTTTTATTCATGTACTCCTGCCATTACAGCTAGTTTGCGTTTACTACCTCTGGCATATTTAGTCATGCAAAATCCGGTGATATATCGCATTTTTTTCTCTTGTACGTTCTACCTCGCTCACTCAATGAATTTAAATAAAATGAACGAGGTTTTTAGTCTCGGGAAAAAATGTGCGTGTGAGTGCACTGTGTAGGTATATAATACACAAGTATTTCGAGCAATATGGCAGATAGAAACGAGAAGATAGAGCATATTTTTTTCAAGTGATTTACTGGTAGCAACAGCAGCTTAACTAGCATAAGTAGTCTCGGTCGGTATCAACTTACCGGATGCAAATCATTATATCTTTTGGAATGATCACACAGGCAACATCGTCATCATTCATGATAACGTAACAGGGTAAATGGCGTATAAGGCAAGAATTATCCTTCTTTTATGGCATGGCCGGATGATGATGAGGACGAGAGGATGGCTTTAAAAAAAATAAGTCTGGCTTTTCATTCAAATATGTCGTCGTCATCGTATATTTTACTTTTTTTACACTAATATATTAAGTAATGCACGCAAAAATCTCAAACGTAGCAGCAGCAGCGGTAAAAAAAAGGAAGTGAAGTGCAAGAAATTCTGCAGATTTACTGATTTACATAATTCCTCGTCGCAAACAACAACATTGGAGACGAGAGCACCAAAGGGAATATTACACGAGATTCAAGTCAACTGAACAGCACAATCTACGCTCTGCATTTGCAATACTACAGATGGAAACAAACTTGCCTATAGAAGCTATTGTTACAAGAGAAAATGCATTTTAGGTGTAATTTTATTCATCACCATTAACGACTAAAAGCTATTATAACGCTGGCAACAAAAGAGGAGTTTCAAGGTGTTATGTTCATCACAGCTTGAGATACACGGCTTAATTGTAATTCTGGGAGAAAGATAAGTATTACGAAATCACGAGGAAGGCAGTGTGCTCCGTAGACGAATTAAAATTGAGCAGCACACATGCCTAATAAATAAAGTAAACCAGAGAGAGGATTTGAGATAAAATGTGGCTTGATTAAACAGACGAGAGGGAAAGAGACAGAATGGATGTTGTCGAGGAATGCGAAAAAAGTGTAACATGCGCTGCTGAAGTTGGTTTTATGGTTTTGCTACGCAGAATGACAAACGGGGAATGGTGATAATCGCAAACAACTGGTGAGCAAGCATTTATACTCACATACACGCAACAACACACTTGCTGACGAAGAAGACGAAGTGTTTCCTTTGAACAATTTAAGTTATTAAAAGAGAGTAGGGACGATAGAGAGAAGCAAACTAGATAATAATGTCGCTTGTTTGATAGCCAGCCGTAGGATTTATGTCAGTCGAGCAGATACATACACAGACAGAGAGTTGCAATCAGTCAGCCAGTTAGGCAGAAAAAGATAAATTGTTTGATTGTATCTTCGTCGTCATTCCCACCATCTATAAAATAGTGTAAAAGGCAAGAGAGGGAGAGAAGGAGAGAAGCTCAATTAACCTAATTGAATGGCACTCAAATAAAGTTTTCAAAAAATGTTGGACTTGCGGTTATTGCTACAAATTTAAGGGGGAAGAAGAAGAGCAGAGAGAAGAAATTAGAAAACGGCTGTCGGGCGAAAAGGGTTGTTTATGGACATTCTTTCTTTGCTTTTGACTCTCTTGCATTCCTTGGCCAATACCATAAATAAATTTTCTATCTTGAGAGGAATGACTGTATCACGCTGAGATGGAAAAATATTTGTTTTTCGTCGTACACACGCAGAGCAGAAGTACTTTGACTTTGACTTTCGTTAAATACGGGTAAAGGTTAAGGCTATTCGGATTTGGTTGTAAAACTTGTTTATTGTGGTTGGTCGAGTCCACCGCATGAAACAATCCTTTTAGATATCTGAGTAAAACATTGCTGTCAAATATGGGTCGCTATAACGGGAATAAAATTTGAGGGCAGACACGCAGACCACTATAAACAAGTTTCACGATAAAGAAAGAATTAGAAGCGAGGCTTACCTCAATGTACACGGTCCATCCCTGGAGTGATAGCAGTCTTAAAGTGGTATTTTTACTGAGGCTGTTGGCCGCCAGCTGAAGAGCATCATCCCCAATGACCACATGGGGACTGGAAAGGTCGAGCATTTTCAGGGAACGATTTTCCTGAACTCCCAAAAGAACGGGCAGCACGTCACAGAGTTTCATGCCCTCCATACGGAGAGAATCGAGACTGTTGCTTTTTCGGATGGTTTCTCCCAAACAGATCACATCTTCCCAGTTCATGACACATTTGGACAAATTGAGACTACGAAGGTTGGCAGAGGCGGGTAACCCAGGAGTGCGGAGTACGGTGAAAATTTCGTGGAAGCCGTCCACCTCGTGGTTTTCACGATCGCAGATGGGCAGAGGGAGAAAGTTGCGTTGGAAGAGGACCGAGTCGGAGTTGCGTTTGTCGTTTTCAGTTAGGTGCCCTCCCACGTTACCGTTGGTGGGAGGAGGAGGTGGCTGGTGTGGGGAGGGGATGCCGTTTGTGGTAATACCTGGGGATGAGGTACCGTTGGAGCAAGAACTGTTGTTATGGTGATGTCCCTTTTTGCGACGGATGGACGGGCTTTTGATGCTTCCGTTAGGAGCCCGGGGCAAGCTACTGAAACCTCCAGGCTTCCCCCCTCCAGACCCAGGCATCATAGAGAAACTGGGGGCGGCAATGAGGGGAAACGGTTCAAGAATAATTTCCGCTTCCTGTTCTAAACTGTTGGAGCGCCAAGATCCTGCCAGGCTTAGACTTAGGAGAGGCTTGGATCGAAGTAAATTGGCAATGGCGCGAAATCCCTCTGGACCGCAGCCCAAGTGCGGTACATGAAGTACCTCCAAAGACTCGTGAACCTTAATAAAGCTCACCAGCTGGATAACCTGGGCGCAGGTGAGGTCCATATCTAAAACGAGCTTTTTCAGAGGGATCATTTTTGCCAACGCGTAGCACAGAGCATCGACCACCGGTTGAAACCGGGAGTGTTCCTTATCCTCCAAACATGTCATACAAACTTCTAATGATTTCAACTTCTTTTCACAAAGAAGTCTCACTAGTTGACCACAAATTTGATTAATTTCTATTGGATTCCAATCACTTCCAGGAACAGAGCTAAACTTTAAACTGGAAATAGTCTCATTGACACAAAGACCTTCCGTCAGTCTGGAAATAGAGTAGCCGGGACGAAGAATCACTTCCAGAGTCTCCACTGGACAGTGTACACTGGCCAACACCTGTTTCCATTCCGACACCCACTCAGAACTGACATTGATGGTTACATGTTTACAGCTGCGAAGAATCCCACATACGGCCCGCATGTTACTTTCATAAAACCCAGCAGAACGAAGAAGCGCCAGGAGATAGTTCACTGAAATGTCGAGAAGGTTCATGGTGAGGAACACGGATGCCGACTTGTTTTGAAGGAGCTCCATTAAGTGAGTCAGAACCAGAAAAGGATTGTTTTGGTCATTGCTTCCACTTCCGGTGGGGAGTGACGGAACATTGTACCCGGCTCTGGAGAGACGAACATGAGTTTCTTGAAGAAGATCCAGACCTGGTAGGAGCTCGACCTCTCTGCGAAGTATATTTGGGTAATTCACCGTAACAGCGAGATAGTACGCGGCAAGATAGCTGGTGAGGGAAGGATGGAGAAGTTTCAGGTGCTGAATGCCCTTTTTGCTCCCCTTCCGGAAGAACCACTTTTGTTTGGAAAGGATGCCACATTTTATTAACTCGTTCGGGTTTCCACAGAACTCCATAATTTCTGCTTCTGTGAAGCCTATCCGTTTCTCCCTCAGTTTGACAAGACAGAGCTTGCCAAGGTCTTGAAGCATTTTTTGGTATTTCTGAGGGAGTGTAGAATTGGATGGGCTCGATGTATTGGGGGATGTACCATTATTGTTGTGGTGATGATGTTACGAGGACGTGTTCAATGAACATGAGTCATTCCGAAGAAGACCGTTTTGGTAAATAAGGGATTTGATAATGGCAGTGTACATTTCAGCGTTTGTGGGAGGCATGTCTCCTACTTCTTCGAAGACGCTGCACAGAAGCAAACAAAGGAACGGGTTGGCAGCGAGACTGCAGACATCATCACGTTCACCGAGAATTTCACTCATTCGGGTTTCATTGCCGCTTTTGCGACCTTTAAAGTATCGTCGAATGCCACATTGAATCTGGGTCCAGTCCATACCCCGGACTAGAAAGCGTTTAACGTTGGCGTCGAGACTGCAGACATCATCACGTTCACCGAGAATTTCACTCATTCGAGTTTCATTGCCGCTTTTGCGACCTTTAAAGTAGCGTCGAATGCCACATTGGATTTGGGTCCAGTCCATACCCCGGACTAGAAAGCGTTTAACGTTGGCGTCCCGGTCGAACAACGGCAAACGGCTCTTTGACAGAGTGGCACCGGACGAGGAGCTAGTTGACCGGGACAGCTTGTCAGCAGGTCGACCACTACTAAACCGATTAAAATTTGTGGAGGTGACCAGAACCATGCTTTGGGGGAACAAGTGACCGTTTAGTAGATCTTCGATCTCTTTCAAGAGGTCGGGATCTTGGACACTGTCCAGACCATCGAGGATAAGGAGCATGGAGTTGCCCAGAAGATTAAGACACTTCCAAACGTTGGCGACCTTCATACGGGAGAGGACGCTGCGTTTGGGGATGAGTTCACGAAGAAGGAAGCGACCGAGGCTGGAACCCCGCACTTCCCGAAGAGGCACATAAAAAAGGACTTGAAATTCAGCCAGGCGGCTGTTGAGGGGACTCGAAGAGTAGCTGTAGGAATGGTAGGCGATCCACTCTTGAACTAGTTTGAGGCACAGCAGGGTCTTTCCTGAGCCGGAGTCGCCTTCCAGCCAAAAACAGCGAGAGGAGTTATTCCGGATATCTTCTTCATTCTGAAATAAAAAACAGAAAACATCAGCATTGTCACTACTTTTGTCAGGCAAAATCAGCACCAAAATATCTACTTCCAAGCCCAACATTATGCCCATAGCTCATAAAATAAATATAAGCGTTGCTTTTGTTTTGATAATAACTACATTAACCACTACGCGTGTCGGCTATTTAAGTTAAGTGCATGTATTTAAGAAAAACAATGTGCATTCAAGAAACAAACCATTTTTCACAATTTATAAAATCTGTTACCCAATAACTAACATAAATCATCATCATAATATCGGGCATATTTTGATTAATGCCACAATGCCAAGTTAAATAATCTTGCTTTTTCCCTCGTTTTGAACTCATCATTCTAGTTTGTCGTCTTCATCATCCTGTCAGTTTTTATTCTTCACTCCGTATGAAATAAAAATATATTTGGACGGAGTGGTATTAACCACCGTCATGGTCGTGGTTGTTTTGGTTGACCGACCGGTGAGATAATAAGGCGCCCAACCCAAACAAAAAATTCCTGTCAGTTACCTGCAGTATACCACATTAGGTGGTGTATATATGGCATGGCACTCATGGCAGACACAACAATCAAGAAATGAATTCCTATTGTTTTTCAGGTGCCGTTGTCTTAATAACACGTTTACTCTTCTACTTCTACCGAGAGTGCGATCTCGGCACGGAGACTGGGATACTCTCATCCGTTTCATCAAAAATATCTCATTTTCCTTGAAAAATCATATGCATTCTTTCTTTCTCTTTCGTCGACAATTGGCAATTATTTAAACCGCCACAGTACCTCCACCAGAATAAAAACCTGCTTTTTAGTGTCAGTCTTTTTTCTTTTGTCTGTCGTCACTGCCATCATAATAATAATTGTGTATTCCTTGCCGTTCTCTTAACTCATGACTGATTGTGACCATCTGAACCTCCAAACTTGCCAATGATGGTCTCCTTTACAGGAAACACAAGTAGCCAGACTGTTCTGATTGTACATTATGTACTCAGACAAACAACAAACATATCCTATGTATGTGTTCACTATAGAGAGATTTTTCACAACATCAAACAATCTAAGAATTGGTATTAAATTGGAATAACAATAGAGAAAAATAATAATAGCGTGCCCTGTGAAAAATGAACTTCAACCTCGCCTTTTTTATATATACCCTGTCGGTTTACCAGTTCACCGGTCCATCATCATCATCACCATAACTACCATTTATACCACCACCTGTTTCTCTGCTATCAATTTTCCGTTTTTAATTTGTGCGTACCTACCTACCTCCGCTCTGCTTCACCTCGAAGACGCCTCAGAGTATAATGGTGATTTTTATGATAGATGCTGTTATTTCTTTGTGGCTTTCTGACTTTTTGCCGAGTGTTTCAAAAAATGAGCTACAGTGACGAAATGACCACAAAACAAGTTATTATTTTCGAGTTCTTTCATCAGTGAAAATCATTATTACCATTATGACTTCTTTCTTTCTCCCCATTTGCAACCGACAATGATCAATACTGCAATTTCAAATTATCGTCAGTTGAAACAACAGCACTGCTGAGAAACGCAGCGCCACTTCATTATATTTCATTAGCAATAAAATGATTTTGCGTTCAAAAAAGCCGGTATCTTAATTTGATTTTTAAAATTAGCAAATAAATAGCCCGTTCTTTTTTTCTAGAAAAAAGTATTAAAAATTAGGCGCAGGTGCTCAAAAAAATACATTTTCTTGAAAGCCCCTGCTGAGATCAATTTATTGCCCAATTTATTTTTCAATAAATGACTTTTAAACCGAGAAAAATCACCACGGATACGCAACTCTCTGGTTTAACATCTTCATTGACATTTTTTCTCGAAAATACATAAAAACGTCGTAAACCAAAACAAAATTATTCGTTATTCCCCCTCGTCCTTCAAAAAGTGTTTTTGGTGTCAGCGACGTCGCCAATGGGGTACATCTTTCATAGGACACGGAAATGTCATAAAAAAATTTCACGGACCACCGACTAGCCGTAGTGGTCAGTCAGTCACCAAGTCTGTTTTTTTCTCTTTTGTCTGACT
>JAHZNB010003046.1:0-10138 GCA_027744295.1 Callyntrura guangdongensis | reverse complement strand
TCAGAAATGGGAGGGGATAATGCAGAGCAAAACAAGAGATAAAAGAATAACGAGTCAGTATTGTACTGTTGATGTGGCGTGGTAATGATGAATAGTTGGTCGTAATTGCCAGAAAGCAAGCAGTCACAAACAGTATACAGGAATTTTTTCATCTATATTTAAGCAGCCAGCGCACACATATTTGTTTTTGTATATGCATATTGCACTGAGCAAACACGTTTCCATCCTAAAATTCCGTCGAAATTTTTCCATTTCTGAGTATAGGGGTTCATTTCAGTGTGCTGTTATGCAGCAGCATTAAATATGAACATTTTAATTACTGTTTTAATTATTTTAATATTTGCAGTTGAGAGTTGAATGTTACCGCGAGCAAGTTGCCACCTGTGTTTTCCGCGTAGAAACAAAATCAGAGAAATCTATCTACAAAACAATAATGACGGTCGAGTTACACGGAAAATTTGTAGTCGTAAAAAACAAAACTAACTGCTCAGCCGGGTCCAGGTTTTTTTTGCATTTTACTTATAACATTTGGGATTATTCTGAGTACAAAAGAAGGATTTTGAAGAGAATATATATATATAGGCATAAAAGTAAACAACCGGAGTGGCAGCGCTAGCAAAGAGAGAGAAGCGTGGATGGTTCTTTCTTGGGGATAAAGCAGAATTAGAGCGCGTTGTACGGGAAAAAGAGGATGAGCGAATAAACATTCAAGAGAGATATTTCTGCAGAGCCGCAACAATGGAACTGAATGAACCTACCAACAACCAAAGGAAAAACGGAAGACGGGAATAGCAAGACAGACAGAAGGAGAGTGAGAGAGAGCGCTAGTGAGAAAAAAGGAGAGTACGAAACAAACAAGTTGCTGAGAACTGAATAGAGTCAGTGGAGAATAGACTAAGTAATATGAAAAGGAGACCTTGGGGACATTTTTTGCAAAAAGTTGTGGAGCAGAATCTCCGCTTTAGTTAGTTTAGTTTAGCAGCAGAAGTAACCTACCCGACCACTTTATACTTTTTGGGTTATTTCCACCAGGGAGACTGCTATACTTACCTTGCACCCACAGACAGTCGTACACCAGGGGGAAAGAGAAAGGGATTAAAATGGGTTAGGTGTACATAATAAAACCTCACAATCGGCGGTTGTTAAATAGTATAGCAGCAGTGGTGGTGAGCAACTCAAGCAGCTTTTGCAAGGATTTTAGGATTGTCACTAGTTTTTAGTATTGTTATCATTATCAAATGACGAGCAGTGTCGCGTAAGACGCTTCTCGTTTTGAAGCGCCAACGTCGACCCCAGCACCATACCAGATACCAGCCACAAGTAGCAGCAACAGCTTCATCGCCTTTAAGGTTGCCCAGAGGCACATTATGGTCTCTGGTGAGCACATCAACTCGCTCTCTTTCTCTTTTATATTCCATGTTTCCCCGGTCGAGCGCAGCGACAAATGCATGCACGCAACAAAGAAGGAGAAATTCTTGGGTATAAAATAGGCGTACGTACGGACGCGATAAATGGAAATGGCTACGACGGCAGGACATGAATACAGCTAAACGGAAAGAAGAAATTGTTGGTAGAGCTTAGCTTACAGTTATGATAGAGAGTGTGGAGGCATTACTGTGGTTCCCGAAAAATTCACCTTTTTCTGGTAAGGCCTCTTGGTAATCAATAAATAAATTATGCTGGAGAGACACTTTTCAGTGTATCAGAAGAAGGTATGCCATGGTAAGTGTTGGCCAAGATGGTAAAAGCAATGAAACGAACATGTATCCCGATCCCGGATACTAACTAAAAAGCCAGGGCTATAAAAAAAAACCTTCTGCGCAGCATGATTCAATGGAACAAGTACTTTTATATGCCATGCACAGTGGCCTCCTATCCAATCCCAACTTTATTTGTTTTGATCGTTTTTCCAGCTTGAAATTATCTGGTGCTTACTTAATAATTGCCAATAAAGCTAGCCAGCTTTTACACAGGATAGGGAATAGGTGCGTGAAAGGCTGGTTGATTATTCAAAAAAACAGAAGAGGTAATAAAATGGTTCTCTTCTATTACGCAATATTGAGAAATATACAAGTCACTTTCTACAATAACGGCGTAATTGTGTTTGGCTTGTATAACTGCAGTATTCTAAGTGTAGTTAGTACGCTTAACGTGTTGTAAGAAATGGAGTATAGAGAGAAAAGGAAAATAAACATACTTGTAAAGTAAAACAGGTAGCACAAAATTGAAATAGCAACGTATATTTTGTATATGTACGTATACCCTAACTTCAAACGGGTCCCTGAAGGTAGGGGGATATGGGTTAAAGCAAAAAGCTAGCTTTTCAAAATATGTCGACGTTTAGAAGGCGTAGCGAGGGAAGGAAGGATGGATGGACGGCCGCACAGACTGAAGCCTACATAACCAAAAGCTAACGCATAAATGCGCTACCTAATAAAGCAATTATACCAGGCTCTTGTTTGCCACATGCCTTTCTCTATTCACATGCATTTCCCCGCCGTCATTCTGGTTCCGCTGGTTCCTCTCTGAGTAATCAGTCGTCCTCATTTCTATTCTGCTCTGTCATACTGACTCATACACACACAAATATATATGCAGGTGCTCTATGTGTACGTGCTGGTTTAATGCAACCAACTTGTCAATCCGCTTCTCTTCGTGACATTAAATGTTTTCCTCTTGTCGTTCTCCTACGTTTTCCTGTTTCGTTTCCCTTGTGTAAACAAAAATAATCTCTAAATTGATAACTGACATCAACTTCTGTGAAAAATTCCGGACAAGTTTTGTTACTTATAATAGACATTCCTTCGAGAGAAACAAAATGGAAAAATTAGGTTGATTGGTGCAAAAATGTGAATGATTTTGCACAATGCAGAAAATTGTGTGGGAACGACACACATGCCATTGGATTTCTTTTATTCATATCGTATTTATATCTTTTGCGAGACGGAGTTTACCTGAAACTCCATCCTTTTGTTATTGATAACAACATCTTCACTATGATGGACGCATGAATACAAAGGATGTGGTAACGATGCAGAAAAAACGTCACAAAAGTGAAGTAAGCAACCAGCTTTTCTGCTGCAATGCAATGAATGAATACCATGCAAAAAGGCGGGAGGAGGGGGTAGATGAGTGCAAAAACAGGAAATTGGTTAACAAAGGAGGAAATGTGATAAAAAAAGATGCATTGATGGTTATCTCATTCTATCCACTAACCTCTCTCTCTCCCTCGCTCTCTCTCTCTCTCTCTCTATCTTCTATTAGTAAATGGAATAACTTTGTCACAAGTCATAACACACACACATCAGTGGTACAAGAAAGAAAGATTAAAGAACGCGTGTGTTATTTCCATTGAAATGTTGAGATGATGCTGACATGTTTGCACCTGTTTCTTGTACATAGTAACAAAACATGTATTTATCCAGCTTTATGCCTCAATGCACAATTTAAATTACACCACCACTACCACCCCTATGCAAGTTGATTCATTCCTGAATCTGTACACATATATGCACACATAGTATGCAAACTGAGCATCGTGAACATTTTTGCATCCTCTTATCCTCATTCCCAGGAAATGTACCGAAATAAAAAAGTTAACATGGTTAGCAGAGAGATAAACCTATCGTCTATCCTGTCAGTGTATGGATCCACTGACAGGATCCTGATTCAGTATTCAGTGGATTTCAGAAAGAACGGAGATGAGCGTGAATTACAACAGATTAGGAAACGACATCAAGAAATCAAGACATGAGGATTGCTATATAACACCTAATCGTCAGATATGAAACAGGACCTTAAATAAAGCTTTCAGAGATAAAACCGAGAAAAAAAAACTCTTTTTCTATCAAGAAATCAAGACATGAGGATTGCTATATAACACCTAATCGTCAGATATGAAACAGGACCTTAAATAAAGCTTTCAGAGATAAAACCGAGAAAAAAAAAACTTTTTTCTAATTACAGCTTTTACGAGTATTTTCGAAAACAAATTACGGACAAATACACTTGACAAAGTACAAAAATGATTTGATAATCATTAATTTGATAAAACAGTCGTTTAGTCTCTATACATTTCCCAAACCGATGACCTACAACGTGCATACCTAGATGTAACTAATATAAGGAAGGATGCACCCATATACAAAAAATTCTCAGCAAAGAAATCCCGCACATAAAAACGGCAGACAACAGTAGAGAAAAAACAGGATTTTGCATCTCTAGTCAGGATCTATAGAGATTTTACAACAACAACACCATTTTTTCTCTGTCCGTCAGTATATGTAGTAGTGTACCTAATCCGAAACATCAATTTACGCAGTTGTATGCCACAGAGTAAAAAAAACCTCAATTTCCAGCATGTTCGTAAAACCTTTGGGGTTTCTCTAGAGAATCGTTCTCTCTCAAATTGTTCTTTTACATTCAGGTACACCATCATACACATACGAGGAGATTGTTACTCATCAAATCATTTCCTGGTCGGTTTTGAACGAATGGAAATTGCACATTAAGCTTATTGTAGGGGCAGCTGTCTTGACATAGGCTGTTTTGCACATAACAGTGGACCATAAACGTCATTTTCTCATGTTTAGAGAGAGTTGAAACTCAAATACCTACCTAGTTGTGTTGGGTGCATAAATTTGACAACAAATGAAAAGTATTAGCGTACTGCTGTTGCTGTGCCAATATGCCAAACAACGGCCAAATCTTGGTATGAATATAACGCAAAACTCCCCAGTAGACTGCACAATCCATAATACAACAGTAATAAAAAAGAATTTGCAAAAACCGAATGAAGGGGAGTTACCCTAAAGTTGCATGTATGTACATAACCTATCGCATCTTTATTCATCATGATATTATTATTATAATTATATATAAGTACTTATCAATCAGCATCTTGTGTTATGATATAAGTTAACCATTGTTAAGGGTATTATTATATAAGAGCATCTTTTCCCTTTCTATTGATGTAATTACAAATAGACTTTTCCAAATCGTCTTACCTGTTTACCGTCATGAAATTCCAGACCAAGGTGAAATAGTACTATTGAACTGCAAAAGCACCAAATCAACAAAAGACAAACAGAGGTCGAGTAAGGTTCAAAGGTTTTTTTTTCGCCACTGGCGTTCTACATATTAAAATGGAAGAATCAAACACATGGAGTGAAGTACAGGAGCTTGCCGATTTCAAAGCTGTTTTGCGTAGCTTAGTACTTGATAATGACATCCACTCGGTCGCTATCAAGAACACGCATGGAAATGGAAGGAGTACTTATACGGGAGAACGAGGTACTTAATCGACAAATACGAACAAACAAACAAGATGAATAACGACAAAGTACTGGTAAGTATTTACTTTTTACTTTAACAATTGTCCTCTCGTATTTGTTATTCACCTGCTTTGTAGTTTGTTATAACCGCGGCTCCTTCGACGAAGCTGTTATTTGTTGACATGCTTATTACCATTGTTCATATTGAGAGAGAGAGAGATGTGAGACGGGTTTGGTATATGTTTGTAACGTTTTTTTTTCTGTGTTGCTGAAAAACTGTTGAAATTTGCCTCGTCTTTGTTGTTTACCAGTTACGATGAGAGAGTAGAACAGAAAAGCACGTTTTTTGAGTTATCATAAAGTAAAGCACAAACACGTACAACATCAAGACATAAAGGATCGCTGTTTTTGGAGTAGCTGGTTCGTACACTTATGGAGTGAATGGTGAATGCCGTAGAAAAAAATATACTTTTCTATGAGTACGACAAAATCTTGTGTTATTATTATCGTTCTCGTTGCTGTTTGTTGTTTTCGTTCTTGTGTGCTTTATTATCATATTTTTTTTATTATTGTTCTCAGCATTTGTTGCTGTTGTTGCCCATTCTTTTCTTTCGTTGTCTCCTTGAAATTATAAGGGAGGCGTGTAAAAAATGAAATTGTACTTTTTCAGTTTTTATGACTAGCGAGCGCTGGTGATGGTGGGAAGACCGAAAAGGATTCTTCCTTTTAGCTCGTTTAATTCTGTTTTGCACACAAAAAGTGGCACTGGGTAGTTTCTTTTTCGGTGTCTTTTGTTCTACAATTATTTACCGTTTTTTGCTCATTAATGTACCTACACGCATAATACACAGCGCGCTGCGCAATTTAATGTAACTAACGAAGGATACTTACACAAAGTGATTTCTTTCTCATCTCACTCTACAAATCTCCCTTCCCTCTTGGCTCATCGACACAAAGAAGCTAATCAACTTTGGAGAAGAAATTGTTGGAAAAATGGGAATCCCTAAAAGCATACACAACTGATGACGAAGGAGATGATGAAAACAAGCATCAGGCGCTGTGCTGATGGTAAAAAGGTAAGTGGTTTTGACAAGAGGGATCGAATGAGCATGAGTATATGTGTATGTAAGTATGTCTGAGTGTGTAGACGATATAGAAAAAAAGATCAATTTGTTTGTCCTTGTCAATATTGCCGCTTCCGATGGGACAAAGATACCAATTTTACGAAAAAAATGGCAAATTAGTTTTACACTTTACATTTTTTTTTTGTTTTTGTCCCAGCAGGTATAAAAGGGCAAGAACGTCAAATTTAAAAAAAAATGTAAATTGCCCCCGAACAAGAGTCTTTTTATATAAACTGGCTGAGAGAGAGAAAAAAAAAGTTTTTTTTTTCCGTGTGTTTGGCGTGTGTTCGTCGTTGTTTTCGTCACAACTGTAACTTTATCGTGTCTACCATCACGGTATAAATAGGGATGATGATGGTGTTGCTGTTGCTGATGATGATATTTATATGTTGTGTCTTCTCCTCCTTGTACGTGTGTATATTTTTACGAACCAAACTAAATATACGCCGCTTCTGTTATTATTATTTCTGTTCCATGAACTTGTTCCACTTTTCTGTAACCTGGCCAACAAAACTCAGTTGCAGTACTTGCAGTAGTCACCAAACAGAGAAAATGTACATCCAAGAAATGTACCAAGTTAGCAAGTATGTGTACACAGCAAACGGATGCATAGATGCCGCGCCGTTTCGATAAATCTGCACACAACTATTATACAACACGGGAGTAAGTAACTAGAGGATGCTGTTTTGGCAAAGGATCACCACGAGATAAAAAAAAATCCGATAATAAAAAAATCAAAAACGTAAAGGGCTTACACCACTATGCCATTTCTATACACACCAACTGCCACTTACTCTCGCTTACTGATTTCACTCGAGTAGCATCAGAAGCACTTCTGCTGTGTTATTGTTGTCGTTGTAAATTTACTATGTATGTTCGAATCGAATCAACTTATTATTATGCATTTGAATGTTATTATTTAAAAAAAGAGAATTATATGCCAACATAGACCTACTTTATACTAAATTTGATCTTTCTCTTTGATATAAACTTTAAAACCTTTAATACGGTAAATGTTTTGAAAAAAAAAATATGGAAAAAGAAAAATAAAGTTGACTTTTTGGCTGCTAATGCTGTAATGTTGGTGTGTTCTATATGACACGGCAACGGCAGCATGTGCGACGCGACAGCAAAAAAAGACTTTGTTGTTGTCGCGTATCAAGCAATGAGAAAGAAGAGCCGTTACGTAGTATTTACGTACTACGTTCTACGATTCGTTACGATACATAATATTTTTTTTACTATTTTATACTACGTCTTTCCTGGTAAAAACGTAAACGTATACACAACAAATGATTGGTATTAGATTTTTTTTATTTGTTATTTTGTTTGGAGAACGTTGTCTTGTTTACAGTTACGTAGGTGCGTGCACACGGACACCACGTTCTCGCAAGAAGGATGTTGAGCGAAGACTGACTAGAGGTGCAGCTTGAAAAGCTCTTATTAAAGAAGTATCAGAAGAAGAAAAGGGGGAAAAAGTTTTTTTTTACACGTTAACAATCAGCAGCAGGAGCAAACTCTCGACGACACGACAACTACACAGCAGAAACGCTTCTCTTCTATGCTGCTCTTGAAGTCTCCCGTATTTATCTTGGCTGGGGGAGTACAACTACTCCAACTTGAACGGAGTACCATGATACGAATGTTGCTACTTGTTCTAGTTACTACTACTAGCACTGCTGCCGCTTCTTTTCTATATTATCGTCATGATCATCATGACACTGGCACTGTTTCTTTCTACTATTATTACTATGACTCCTATTTCGCAGAAATAATAGTTGTGCATTCTGGCAAGCCAGAAATATCCAAAAGGCAAAAGTGAGATATACACATCTGAGAAGACTTATCGTGCAGAAATTTAAGTATTACTAGTTATCCTCTGAAATGCCTTTGCATGGTCGACTGAAAGGAAAGGGAGGCAAAAGTTGAAAGAAAGAGCCTACACACCCAACCTTAACGAGAAGGGTCTCTCTCTCTCTTTCTATAAGAAACAATAAAGTAGGTGCATGATGATGATGATGATGGTAAAGTGGTAGCGGTGGTGGTGGAGGAAAAACTAGCACTTGCCGTAAAATTTTCTCCTTTTACAACGCCTTCTTCCTTGGTAGTCACATCTTTTCTAGGACTCACTTTGTGTGTAAACTTATAACTACAACATCTGTACTTGCATTTTCTCTTCATGCTACATTACCACCACACTATTCACTCACAAACACACGTATACGCTTATATATGCAAGCACAGTGGGGGCACACACAACGTTTACTACTTCTATTCACACAGACCAAACATTTGTACCGGGATACATTCTAAAGAGAGAAGAAAAAGTAGAGTAAGCTGTTACGCTCGCTCTCTTTAAAATTATCTTTGACTTTAGTATAAGCAGTGCTAATAAAACTACTAGTCGTAGTAGTAGTAGTAAAATATAAAATATCTGTACGCAGGAAAAGAGTAAAAGATCATGTATAAAAAAAAGTTAACCATTTTCACTGGCTGCCTTGAGAGCAGCTTGGTCTTAGCTGAGAAAAAATATGTGTGTGTGTGTGTGTGGATGAGAGAGAGAGAGAGAGAGTATATCATTTTCTCTGTGTGTGACTTTACAAGAGAGGAGGAAAAGAAAAACGTGCAACTCATGATGATGCCGATGATCATAAGAGAGGAGAGTTGAGTAAGGTAGAATGGTTAAGTTGCTGGTTCTCTCTCTCTCTCTTCCTCTCTTTGTGAAAATGCATTCGAAAGACGATGAAAATAATAATAAAAACGGAAAAAGTATATATTATAAAGTATATTAAGCATGTATGTATGTATATGGATACAAAGTATAAAAGTTAAGGTAGAAGAAATCCTGCTTGCTATTTTTTAAGTGCAAGTGCTTTAAAACCTTTCTTTTCAAAGAACTCAAACAAAACCAAGTTGGTGCGGAGTAGAAAACAAAGTTGATGTAGAAAAATGTACACACACACACACAGAGAGAGAGAGAGAGAGTTTAAGGAAAAATACACTAAAGTGCACGCCTGCTGCTGGTAGATTTAAAACAACCGAGACTCATGTACAAAAAATATACTACATCTGACGGCGAGCCAGTGATTTGCTGTTGAAAGTAGAAATCTATAAAATTGTATAGTTTTTTTAAAAAGCAAAAACATAATCAGATTGTTTCTCTATGTAATCTAAATATACGTAATAATATATAGGTAGTCACAGAGTGTACACGTTGTACACACATTCCTGGTGGAACACAGGGAGCATTCAAAACATCCAGATTAAAGAATGCCGTATATAAAATTACCTCTTCTTTTGCCACTTTTCACAGGTTCTAAAATAGCGTTACGAGAGTAAAATTGCGCAAATGCTAAGTAATTAAATATCCAAACCAAATGGTTAGAGGTGAAATTTGTAGGAAAATATATAATTCCTTTGAATTCTACTAGTTTTGTTTGATGGTAGGATATAAAAGAGTGTCTGTAATATTCTATGTTATGTCGTGTGTGTCCGTTCTTACCTAAAAAGGAAGGGTTATACGATATACCTGCTGGCATCTGCATATAAACCTTCATATTCCATAAAAATTAAGGCTGTACCAACGTTTTTGATATCCATTTCAGTTGCCACACCAGAAAATTTTACATTTATTAGCTTTTCCTTGTTGTTATATCACCATTATGTTTGATGTCTGCGAGCGGGTGAGTGAGAGAGAGATTCAATATTTACGAGATTTACACAAGAATCGTTTGCTAGCTT